>SKCR01043924.1:0-35732 GCA_019454045.1 Zanthoxylum bungeanum
GGGAAGAAACGAGGTTTCTCATTCCTGATAATTTGGGTATGCCAGGCATAGCGTTTGGATGATACCAAACTAAGGACCCAAATTGGATAAGTGCCATATAGGTTATCTTAAGGGAACCTTAAGTAAAATACTTATAAATCCCACATGAGAACAATATAATTGTTGCTCACCATGCGGTTTTCCTGAGAGGAATACCGATATGCAGTGGTCAGTGGGAGGATAGTGATACTCGATGAAAATCAGAGTAATACTGTTCAAGGCACGAAGTCCTTAATGGAACACAAATAGTTCATCTATGATGAATCTATACCATTAATCTTCAAATACACAAGAAACTAGTAGATCGGATAGAGTCAGAAAACAACCTAGGGTATGGGTTTCTGATCTAACCTCATAAAGATGTCAATATTATGGTGGTGTACCAACCGACTACATTACGAGGAAGTGATACGAGGTATCGACTCCCTGTTATGGCAAAGTGCCATGAGTCCGAAATGGATTCCATGTAACAACTATGTTTGGATACTAGTTGTTGTACCACAAGGCGTTGTGCCTATGGTACATAAAACGTCTTCAAGGAAGACATACATGGAAGGCAACATACCAACGTGCAAACCTAAGGTTTTGACGGAAAGGTATCGTTATCAACATTTGTTAATAACGGTTCAACCTTTTACATGTTGCCATGGTAAATCCATTTTGAAGATGCTTGTTGATAACTGTATATTTCATTTATGAAATATGTCAGTTACAAATCAAAATCGCTTTCCTGAAAAGGAAACCTTTTGGAGGATGTTTACAACATCCTGACGATTTTGTATAACCGACAAACAAGGTTTGCGGGTTATTATTCAATCCATGTTTGGATTGATGCAAGCATGAGGTTCTTGGAACTGTTGTTTTGAAATAATCATAATGTTTATGATTTGACTCAAAACGAAATAATTCTTGTGTATATAAGGAGGTTAGTGGGAGAGCGCACTGACAGTGAAAATTCCCATAAAGCTATTGTTGAAAGCTTGGCTTTCAATAGAAATTCTCCGTAGAATTCTGGGGAGTAACAACCTTTATTCAAGGAATAAATCTACTGGGATAGATTTGGAGTTGTTAACACTCTCTGGGAAATTGTACATTTAAAATGTACTTGTATTGGTGTCTCATACGCTTCAAGCATATGGAGTCACAATCAGTCATCCAAGTGACAGTCACTGGATTGAAGTTAAGAACATCTGTTAGTATCTCAGAGAACTAAAGATGTTATCTTAAACTATGGAGAAGGAGAACTTGAAGTGACTGGGATCACTGCAGCAAGTTTCCAAACAATTAAATACTACGGTACTATAAAGTTTGAAGGACGGGACAGTGAGCTGGAACTCTTCCAAGCAAGATAACTGTTGCCGAATAAACAACAAATGCGGAATATTGCTGCAGCTGAGGCAGCAATAGAAGCCATTTGGATCGAAAATAAATCTAATTAGATTAGATATAGTTCTGTTAGCAGCTGAGCTAGGCGTCAGCACAGGCTAAGGAATTAAAGGTCTCATCGACGATCCAGATATATACTTCTATATCATCTGATTCGTTCGGATCATACATCGTGGCGATGTGATGATCGTATAAATCGTGTCAAACGATAATCGAACAAATCCGCTGACGAAAACCTTTCCTCAGCAATTTGAGCGAACCGTACATAGTTCGGGTGTAGGACACTTGAGTGACTCGCAATGTGCCAAGTGGGAGATTGTTGGACAAAATGACCCATAGCGTCACTATTTGCACAGATCATTGTGTTGTTGTAGCAAATTAACTATGTAACAAGGAAATTGCACTCTCGTCATTTGTGATTAGATCACCTTAGATATATAAATGAAGAGAGGTCCCTATGATTAGTTCCTGGATTGAGATGATATGAGACAGTATCAGTCCACGAAGGATTAATCATTAAATATCCCTAGCCGTAGTATTATCGAGACTGGACATCGATAATGCGGAATAGGCTAGTATTGCACTTGTGCGCGTTGTGAGGGCACAACGGCATAGTTCTCATAATATAAGTATTGGATACTTGTGCAAGTGCGATAGGAGGTCGTGTTTCACACGATGGTACGGGAAACAGCTTCGCTCTGGATAGACCCTTCGGAATCCCATTGGTATTATGACTAGGTGTCTATGGGAGGCCGAAATCAAGGTAGGTGTGTATAGTCTTAACCTGAGACTACATCATCGCTAATACTTACGAAATCGGTAAACTTTGGTTTTGGTGGTGGGGGATCTTAACTGGTTCTGTGTTCACCTCTTCTGGGTTTATCAGGAATTGTAGTGTATTGGATGTGATGTCGAGATGGAAGTGTCACTCCAGTCATAATGGAGATGATGTCACGCAGGATACGGTATTAGTGCTCTTAAAAGTGATGCGCATCCAATCGTGATATTATGACCAGGTCATGAATATCCGATTATAGAGACTAGTTACCAGACATCCGATATGTGTTTCGGACGGGGCAGACACTTATCCAGCCCCAGCCCTAGCACGTGATTATCCGATACTGGGCCAATATGCACAATACATTGTATACTACGCTTGATACAGATCTAGATATTCTTTGATGAATATGTCTGGAGAACCTGGGAAGACTTGGTGCTTTGCTAGGAGTCGAACTTGTCTCGTAAATCGGTAGAACGTAGTACTTGGTACGTACGTGATTCGGATACTCCGACGACCGTATTTACTGCCAGATTATCCGGGATCTCATGGGTCGCTTCCCGATAATCCACCGATGACGCACAACTCGCACTCTTGAATAATCTGGGATTATAATAGAAGAGAGAGAAAATTAATCTAGGATTAATAACGGAGATATTTTATCCGGGATAAAATGTCGTCTAAAGAGAGAGAACGATTAATTTGGAATTAATCGATGAATTAATATATTCGATATATTAAATGAAATTAGATTTCGACGCGGAATTAAAATTAGATTTTAATTCGGGCAAACGAGTTAATTCAGAATTAATTCGTTAGCGACGTAAATAATAATTTCGCCAGGCGTAATTATTTATTTAAATTCGATTGAATTAACGTCGCGACGTAAGCTCGGTATTTCAGAAATATCGAACCCGAACGCGTGAGTGCACGTGGGCCCACTTTCATTTGGAAACGTGTGGGGCCCACATGACACATGTCATATTATGCTTATTTGACACTCTAATGCTTTGCATGGAGATTGTGTACATTGCACTCAATGTTATTGCATGGAAATTGAGTGTTTGACACTCTAAGCTATTGCATGTGTTGTGTCATAAATTTATTATTAATTTAATAAATTATGGCATAAATATAAATTGATTTTTGGTAAATCATTTTAATAACATAACACAAAACTTCTTCTCTCTCATTTCTCTCTTCTAGCTCACGCCCAAATGAAGAAATGTTACTGGTTTTGGAAGCCAGAAACCGTGAGCAAAAGGGAAGCAAAGAGTGGTTTCTCATGGTGAGAAATCAAGTGCTAGCACACTACGAGTCTTGCGAAGGTGGTAGGGAGGTTCCCCCATGAGACGGGATCCATCCGACGAAGATTGGAGCTCCGTTTCTTCACCCAATTTTCTGTTTTGCAGGGCAGTGGACTGCATGCAGTGGGCGTGAAAGGCAGTGCGTTTTTGGGCTTGAATCGTCTCCAAATCAACTCTACCGATCAATGTGAGTATTTCGCTACCTCCGTTGATGTGTTCACACATAATTTCATGTCTTGTTTGACCTTGGGACCTTATAGAAAACCAACATACTGGACACCCCATATACAGAAATATCGTAAACTAGTTTTATGACCACTCCACAACTCTAATGGAGGCTTAGGAACAGACTTAGATGGAACTACATTAAGGATATGCATTGCAGTGTGCAATTCATATCCCTAGAACGAACTAAGTAGTGAGCTATAACTAAACATAGATCTCATCATGTCTAGTGGGGTCCGATTTCTCATTTCTACAATACCATGTTACCGTGGTGTTCCAGGTGCTATTAGTTGGGATATTATCCCATGCTCAACAAAGAATTCCTCGAAGACTCTGTCAAGGTATTCTCCTATACGATCGATCGATCGTTGAGTTTTGATTGTTTTACTAAATTGGTTCTCAAACTCAGCACGATATTCTTTGAACTTTTCAAAAGGATCCGACTTGTGCTGTATTAGGTCCGTAAATGTCTGAATGTATAAGCTCAAATGGTTAACTAGCTCTTATACCTTTCCAATAAAAGGTCCGCTTGGTCATTTTTCCTTCTAAACAGGATTCATATACTGGTAAAGTTATGATCTTTAACTAGTTTAAGGCTCCGTTTTTTATCAACCTATTTATCCGGTCAATGTTGATATGACCAAGTCTAAGATGCCACAGATATGTGTCATCGTGAGAAATCTTTTGCCGTTTAATTTTAGGTTTCTCAACCTTAAATATTTCAGCATTGAGCAGTGACTTATGCGTTAACAGTCTTAACACATACAAGTAATTTTCTGCGTTTCTTCTGTATATGGTTAATATATTTCTACCAATAATAACCAAATTGCTATTAAAAGAAACTGAAAACCTATCATCCAAGAGTTTAAAAATAGAAATCAAATTCCTGCGAAAACCAGGAATGAATAACACATTGTTCAAATTTAAATAACTATTATTTGTAAAATTTAAACTGAAAACCCCCACTATTCTTGCTGAAATGGAATCCCTTATCCCAACCCTCAATGTGTAGTCACCTTCAGCAAGGTCCCTTCATGAGTCAAGTAGCTGCAAAAAAGAACAAACATGATTAGTCGCTCCAAAATCAACAATCCAGGCGGATTTATCATCCTCCAGTATTAGAGATTCGATAACGAGTAAATCATATTTACTTGTATCATTTTTCTCCTTCAACTCAGCAAGGTATTTAGGACAATTCCTTTTCCAATGCCCATTCTTGTTGTAGTGGAAACATTTTCCCTTGGGCTTGGCATCATTGGAGCCTTTCATCTTATTCTTCTTCATTGGCTTAGCCTTAGCCTTCCCAGTGCTATTTTTCTTCATCTTTGTAGATTTTGAAGACTCGGTAATATTTGCCTTAGAACTGGGCTTAGTTCATTAAGCAGCTGGGCCAAAGTAAAAGTCATCTTATTCATAACATAATTGATTTTAAAATGTAAGAAACTCTTCGGAAGAGTTTCCATAATCATGGTCACATGGCTACGCTAATCAATACGAGCACCATGGGTTTCAGCAGTGTTGAGAGGGTCATCATCCTTAAGATATGCTATCGGACTGATGTATCTTCCTTCATCATAGCAGTCATCGTTGACACAATAGCCTCATGACGTTGACGCTCCGAAGGCTGCCCGAAAATGCCCTGCAATGACTCTATCATTTGAGATGCTGAAGTTATAGGTTCATGTCTTGCAGCAAGAACCTCAGACATCTCTGCTAGCAAGTAGCAGCAAGCTTTCTCAATAGTTATGACCCATTTCTGGTAGACATCCCGCTCAACTTGGCCAGCATTTCTGGGCGGCTCGGGAGGACACTCCTCCGTCAGGACAAACTTTAGGTCTTCGCAGACCAGGATAACGTTCATGTTACTTTTCCACTTAACATAATTTTCTCCCGTTAATTTATCATTTTAGAGTATAGAAATAATCAGAGAAACCATGGCTGAAAAATAAAATAAACATGCATTTACATTTATTCATCGTATATCAAAATTATCAAACAATTTTGACAAAAAATTAAACATGATGCATGAACCATGAATAACGAATTAAAAACCTAAGAGAAATACTATGCCTCGGAAATCTATTATCCCATAAATAAGTGCTACCGTAGGGTAGGTCAAGTATTTGTATTATAGATCGATACAATCTAAATTTATTAATATATGCGGGAATAACTCTTATTCGTATATTAACTAACTACTGTTTGATTCGATCAAGGAATTTAGATTAACAGTTAAACATTCCTTTGTGAGTGTGACCCGTCGTTTCGGGGCCCTTGGACTTAACTAGTGAAATGCCGTCGTAGGTAGGTCAGTTCACCAGATACATCTAGAATTCATATC
Organism: Zanthoxylum bungeanum; assembly: GCA_019454045.1. NCBI lineage: Eukaryota > Viridiplantae > Streptophyta > Magnoliopsida > Sapindales > Rutaceae > Zanthoxylum > Zanthoxylum bungeanum. The sequence continues at coordinate 6,077 of SKCR01043924.1, forward strand.
CTCTCAGAATCCAAATTTGATATTGACAAAAAATGGACACCATCCGTAGAGGGACGAAAACAAAGCCGTCTCGAGGTGCATTTTGAATATCAAATTTTCGGACTAACAACGGAGATCGTAGGATATACGAAAATACTGTCGTATATCCCTCTCTCACTCACTATTTAGAGTTTAAGGTTTCTAATTATAAACTATCTAATATTTTAATATAACTAGTGTGAATAAATTTATGGCGACTAAATCATAACTCTTATTTACACTAGTTCACAATTAGTGACCTACCCAATTTTAACTCTTAAAATTTGTATCACTAATTTCCATTCGTCTATACTAATTATATTACTCAATTTAACTAATTTAATTAGAGTATTATTAGTGACCTGTGATATTTTAACTCTTAAAACACTATAACACTAATTGGTTCAAAATTTTAGAATCCTAAAAAGGTCAATATTTAAATTAAACTGTTTAATTAATCTAAGTGCATTATAAAATCAATTGGTACATGGAATTGTATCCTACCATCCATTCGGATTCGTCTATGAAATTTATATCCGGGTTTCCATCCTATATACCAATGGATTTTTGTTGCACTTATTAAGCCCAATATATTAGAATTCAAATTTAAACCTTAAAACCAATTAATCCAATTAATTGTTTTCCAAGCATATCATATTCTAATTTAAATATTTTAAATCACATAAAATCATATTTCATGTCTATAATGATAATGCATCTAACGCATGTTATGACATGTGAAATTCAAGAGTAGACACCTTAAGCTATATGACAACATTTCGAATTAAAACATACATATAACATAAAAAAAATATTTTGCATTGACCAGAATCTAATTTTTCCTATACTAATATAATTTGTAAAAAAATTCTCAAGGCATCCATTGGTCTTCAAATCAAGATCCAAGGTGGTGTAGGCTCATTTTGCGACTTTGGTGCTCCAAATTACAACAATTGAAATTTTACATTAGAAAATAAAAAATACAACAATTGTAAACAATGGCCTTATGACCTTACATTAAAAAAAAAAAAAACCAACATAAAAATATGAGTCAGAAAAATTTACAACCAATGCAAAATCCATTCATCACATGCAAAATAATAACCATTCATCACATGAATATTATTTTGTGCCAACTCATCTAAACATTCATCTCATATTTTTAACTAATATAAATATATAAAAACATGAAAAGTAGAAGGGTTAAGAAAACTTTTCAACCTTGCTCTCGATGCCAATTGTAGAACCAATTTCCTTGTGTAGCAGAAACGCATTAGGCTTACGGATCAGACTTGAAAAAAATTATGTCCTTCCCTTGGAGAGCCGAATGATACCAATACTGTTGGTTTATTCTAAGGTCCCAAGATCAAATCAAGACATGAAAACATGCGTGATACATCAACGGAACGTAGGTAGCGGAATACTCACATTGATCGGTTATGTCGATTTGAAGACGAATCGAACCATGAAACTCACTGCCTTGGTGCGCCCACTGCAGCAGCCCACTGCCCTGCAAAACAGAAATTTGAGTGAAGAAACGGAGCTCCGAGCTTCGTCCGATGGATCCCGGCTCATGGGGGAACCTCCCTACCACCTTCGCAAGACTCGTAGTGTGCTAGCACTTGCGGTTTTCACTCAATGAAAACCCACCCTTGCTTCCCTATGTTCACGCCAAAATTGGTTCCAAACCAGTAACTTGTTTCAGTTTGGGCGTGAGAGAAGAGAGCATTTTGAGAGAGATAAATTTGTATTGTGTAATTAATTTTTTGTTACCAAAAAATTAATTTATTTTATGCCATAATATTTATTAAATTAATAATAACCTATGACACAAATCATGCAATGGCTTAGAGTGTCAAACACTCAATTTCCATGCAAAACCATAGAGTGCATTGTACACTATCTACATGCAATGCATTAGAATTAAATAATGCATAATATGACATGTGTCATGTGGGCCCCACACGTTTCCAAATGAAAGTGGGCCACGTGCACTCACGCATTCGGGTTCGATATTTCCGAAATACCGAGCTTACATCGCGACGTTAATTAAATCGAATAATTGCGGCTAGCGAAATTATTATTTACGTCGCTAACGAATTAATTCTAAATTAACTCGTTTGCCCGAATTAAAATCTAATTTTAATTTCGCGTCGAAATCGAATTTCGATTATTATATCGAATATAATATTTTATCGATTATTCCAATTAATCGTTCTCTCTCTTTAGACGACATTTTATCCCGGATAAAATATCTCCGTTATTAATCCTAGATTAATTTTCTCTCTCTGTATAATCCCAGATTATTCAAGAGTGCAAGTTGTGCGTCATCGGTGGATTATCGGGAAGCGACCATGAGATCTCCGGATAAGTTGGCAGTAAATACGGTCGTCGGAGTATCCGAATCACATACGTACCAAGTACTACGTTCTACCGATTTACGAGACAAGGTCGACTCCTAGCAAAGCACCAAGTCTACCCAATTCTCCGACATATCCTTATAAGAATATTAGATCTGTATCAAGCGTAGTATACGATTGTATTGTGCATATTGGCCCAGTAACGGATAGTCACGTGCTAGGGCTGGGGCTGGATAAGTGTCTGCCCCGTCCGAAACACATATCGGATGTCTGGTAACTAGTCTCTATAATCGGATATTCATGACCTGGTCATAATATCACGATTGGATGCGCATCACTTAAGAGCACTAATACCGTATCCTGCGTGACATCATCTCCATTATGACTGGAGTGATACTTTCGTCTTGACATCACATCCAATACACTACGATTCCTGATAAACCCAGAAGAGGTGAACACAGAACCAGTTAAGATCCCCCACCACCAAAACCAAAGTTTACCGATTGTCGTAAGTATTAGCGATGCAAGTCTCAGGTTAAGACTATACACACCTACCTTGATTTCGGCCTCCCATAGACACCTAGTCATAATACCAATGGGATTCCGAAGGGTCTATCCAGAGCGAAGCTGTTTCCCGTACCATCGGTGAAACACGACCTCCTATCGCACTTGCACAAGTATCTAATACTTATATATATGAGAACTATGTCGTTGTGCCCTCACAACGCGCACAAGTGCAATACTAGCCTATTCCGCATTATCGATGTCCAGTCTCGATAATACTACGGCTAGGGATATTTAATATTAATCCTTCGTGGACTGATACTGTCTCATATCATCTCAATCCAGGAACTAATCATAGGGACCTCTCTTCATTTATATATCTATGGTGATCTAATCACAAATGACGAGAGTGCAATTTCCTTGTTACATAGTTAATTTGCTACAGCAACACAATTTCTGTGCAAATAGTGACGCTATGGGTCATATTATCCATTAATCTCCCACTTGGCACGTAGCGAGTCACTCAAGTGTCCTACACTCGAACTATGTAAGGTTCGCTCAAATTGCTGAGAAAAAGGTTTTCGTCAGCGGATTTGTTCGATTATCGTTTGACGCGATTTATACGATCATCACATCGCCACGATGTATGATCCGAACGAATCAGATGATATAGAAGTATATATCTGGATCATCGATGAGACCTTTAATTCCTTAGCCTGTGCTGACGCCTAGCTCAGCTGCTAACAGAACTATATCTAATCTAATTAGATTTATTTTTGATCCAAATGGCTTCTATTGCTGCCTCAGCTGCAGCAATAATCCGCATTTGTTGTTTATTCGGCAACAGTTATCTTGCTTGGAAGATTTTCAGCTCACTGTCCCGCTGTTCAAACTTTATAGTACCGCAGTATTTAATCGTTTGGAAACTTGCTGTAGTGATCCCAGTCACTTCAAGTTTTCCTTCTCCATAGTAAAAGACAGCATCTTTAGTTCTCAGAGATACTAACAGATGTTCTTAACTTCAATCCAGTGACTATCACTTGGATTGACCCGATTGTGACTCCATATGCTCGAACGTATGAGACACCAATACAAGTACATTTTAAATGTACAATTTCCCAGAGAGTGTTAACAACTCCAAATCTATCCCAGTAGATCTTTATTCCTTGAATAAAGGTTGTTACTCCCCAGAATTCTACGGAGAATTTCTATTGAAAGCCAAGCTTTCAACAATAGCTTTATGGGAATTTCACTGTCAGTGCGCTCACCCACTAACCTCCTTATATACACAAGAATTATTTCGTTTTGAGTCAAATCATAAACCATTATGATTATTTCAAAACGACAGTTCCAAGAACCTTATGCTTGCATCAATCCAAACATGGATCGAATAACCCGCAAACCTTGTTTGTCGGTTATACAAAATCGTCAGGATGTTGTAAATATCCTCCAAAAGGGTTTCCTTTTCAGGAAAGCGATTTTGATTTGTAACTGACATATTTCATAAATGAAATATACAGTTATCAACAAGCATCTTCAAAATGGATTTACATGGCAACAGGTAAAAGGTTGAACCGTTATTAACAAAATGTTGATAACGATACCTTTCCGTCAAAAGTTTAGCTTTGTACGTGGTATGTTGCCTTCCATGTATGTCTTCCTTGAAGACTTATATATACCATAGGCACAATGCCTTGTGGTACAACAACTAGTATCCAAACATAGTTGTTATACATGGAATCCATTTCGGATTCATGGCACTTTGCCATAACATGGAGTCGATACCTCGTATCACTTCCTCTAAACGTAGTCGGTGGATATACCTTCACAAGATTGACATCTTTATGGGGTGAGATCAGAAACACATACCTTAGGTTGTTTTCTGACTCTATCAGATCTACTAGTTTCTTGTGTATTTGAAGATTAATGGTATAGTTTCATCATAGATGAACTATTTGTGTTCCATAAGGACTTCGTGCCTTGAACAATATTACTTCGATTTTCATCGAGTATCACTATCCTCCCACTGACCACTGCATATCGGTATTTCTCTCAGGAAAACCGCATGGTGAGCAACAATCACATTGTTCTCATGTGGGATTTACAAGTACTATATTTAAGGTTTCCCTTAGGATAACCTATATTGGCACTTACCAATTTGGGTCCTTAGTTTGGTATCATCCAAACGCTATGCCTGGCATACCCAAATTATCAGGAATGAGAAACCTCGTTTCTTCCCTGTTCATATCCTATATGATATCTGTCAAACAGATTTATATGGAACCTTATTCTAAATAAGTTTTGCACTGTTAATACATATCGTTGAAGGAAATAGTAGCTCAGAGCGACTCGTGATAAATCTTATCATGTCCAATAAAATTCGGTTTTAGTTCGGACACACCGTCTAACTGACGTGTCTCGGGAGGAGTCCTCATATGAAAGAATACCGTACTCTTTCATGTATATATGAAACTTACTGCTTAAGTATTTTCCATTACGGTATTACCGTGGCGGAATAACACTATAGCCGATCTGTTTGTCTACTTCGTGTCGAAACTCTAAAGTTTCCGATCTGTGTTCTTCAAAAGAAACACAAAACCACAACGTGATGTCACATCCGTTAAGGTCACGAAATATTCATGTTCACATCTAGCCTAGCTAGATATGGGGCCCACTTAATTAATCATTAATAGGGCTAACAGATCGGTGGCCCTTTTACTATACCAAGTAATAATATATTTTAGGTATCTTACCTAATGAACTAGATTCGCAGACCTTATTTGAATAGTCAAATCAGTCCTAGTACCCACTCTTAAAAGTGTGGATATACGAGTCTTATTTATTGTGTCCTAGACAACAATGCCACAAATAAGTCTCCATTGATCAAATCAATTTGAGCTATTTATTTGTCATTTTATATGTTTGAGAAAATATAAATTCTGTTATTTACATCCAATGTATTTATCTCAGTATCATCTTTATATAATGAAACACTTTAGTGTTCTAGAATATAAAGGTTTTATCCGCAATGGATTAAACACTGATATAGAGATAATGTCTCTAGTTAAACTAGTTACATTATAACATTTCCTAATTTAAATACATACCCAAGGGTAGTTTCTAAACTTAGGTATCTACGGTCGAAAAAAGCGACTTTCGTCCCGTTTCCAATTCGCAGAGAAATCTCGGCTTGAAGCCAGTATCCAGCTCACAACGGATTCTGAACGTCAATACTATATGTATTATGTACCCACACTAAGTATTAAAATCCAATTTTAATACTAGTAGTGAACAAACTTTGACAAATATTTTTAAAGTTAGAGCCTCGCCCTTTCTTTAATTCCTTCGTGTCTTCCATATCCAAATGGTAGTCACTTTGGGATATGTCAATTATCTTTTCAATATTTCACAAACCTTTGGGAAGCCTTGGGTTTTGGAATATCGAAACGATGTGCACCTTGTGCTACATGCCAGTTGCAAACTTTGACTTTTCTCCACTAGAATAGTCCATAATTGCAACTTTAATACTTTTAAATCTAAAGATAGATTTATTGTAAGTATAATAATTAAGCACTAAAGTCATCATCACATAAATCTCAAAAGACTTTATGCTCTACTATTTGCTTAATTATGGGCTTAGTCATAATAAGTTATTTTATCAAATAAATTAACCTATATTAATTCCAATTGAAAATTAAATCATTTAAAAAATTTAATCCAAGGATTATATATTTTAAATATTCAACCTTTTCAATTCTTTACTTGATTTTAATAGTCCAACTATTTAATCAATTTTATTAGGTACTATTATTATAATGATTACAATAATCCAATTATTTAATCAACTATAATTTTAATATTGATTACTATAATCCCATTATAAAATCCAACTATCATTTTAATTCATTATATGATTACTATAATCCAATTATAAAATCAACTATATATTGAATGAGTTTGTATATAGTCACAACTATATATATTTTTAAAACAACATAAAATATTAGTTCGACTAATACTTTTGATTAATATGACGAGTAAAATAAAATGAACGTGTTTAACGAGTATTCGAACGAATGTTGCAAATTCAATACTTGCCTCCCACTTTTTCGTCGAGCCTCTAACCCTCTGTGGAGTACTCGGGAAACCGTGTTTCCTAGTGGGTAGGATCCTATTAAATAACACACAACCTTGATTTGGCCAATAAAAGCTGTATGCTATTTAACTTAGGTAGATCTCTAGATCAATTGGATCTCATCCAATTCCTAGATCCGGTTAGGTGGACATCCAAGTCCGAAACATATGCATAATGTCAATGTATCTGATACATTTTCCTAACCATATCCTCCGAATCATCTAGGCCTTGGCTTTGGCCAAAAACAAACCCAATGATTCCAGTTAAGCGGGACCCATTGACGAGGAAAGTTTCGTAATCAATGTCATTGGACAAAAAGTGATCTTGACTTTGGCCAATAAAAAATCACGATTTGGACAAGACACCGATATGCAACAAAACTCTCATGATTCAAGTACATCCTTGATTGACAAAGGTCTTGACTTTGGTCAAAAAACAACCAATGCCAACTTCGGATCTTGAACAAGAATCATTCAATGGAAGGATATTTGCTTAATATAGATTGAGGGATTTTCGCGTGCAAATTGGCTACCAATTTAATTATCTTTGTTAAGGTCTCATCATCATACACCCTTAAACATGCATTCTAAATAATAATAAAGCGAGTATGAAAAAAATAATAATGATATGCGGATGAATACTTAACACATTGATCCAGATCAAATCTCTCCCTTTCTCACTCAAGCTAGCACTTGTTACTACTTCTACCCGTTACACTACACTTCTAAAGAAACCTCATATACATAGAGGGGAATAGGTGAGAAGAGAATACAAAGAGAAAGGAGGTGATAAGGCTGGACACGCAGGTCCAATTTAATAAATCGAATATTAAAACAATTTCTAAAATTGCCCACCCATCTAATATCCATCCGATATATCATTCATTCAACACAACCACGTATTCACACACATAAGCATGCTATCAATCAATCTAATCAAATTATTAATCTGATAATTAAGTGATCATCCAATGTTCAAACAACGATTTGATTTTGTTCGAGTCAAACTCGTTTTTGCGAATAAGTACTCAAAGTACGAATTCATGAATTAAATTAAACTACATCATTAAATCTAATTTAACATGCATTAATACTAATTCACTATTCAATTCCAAATTAAATATTGCACTTTATATTAATAAACCTTTTACGATTTAAATTCCAAATTCAATCGCGTCGGGACTCAAAGTCCGATGAACGTCCAACGTCAATTTAATTTAAGTCTAATGGGCTTCAATTAATTTTTTTAGGCATGGGCTTCGGCAACCAAAGCCCAATAGTGGAATCACCCAAAATGCCTTAGAAATCAATTTCGGCCCATTAGGCCCAATTAAACATTAAGGTTCATTAGTCGCATTTGGGCTTTATGGTTAAGGTTTTGGGCCCAATTGGATCCAATCCACTTGGCCTAACCCAAACTTGATAAATCAAGCCCAAAAGGCCCAATTACAACAATTCAAGCCCAAATCCAAATTAAGCCTAAATAATTAAATTACACTAATCCAATTACGCAATTTAATTACCCAAAAGTGCATTATATGATTAAACTAAATCAACATTTCCAAAACATAAATTAGTCCAATTAATCATACTTAATTCATTATTTACATGTCAAACACACATAAGAAAAATCAAACCCATAACATGCTTCAATGCTCTCGGCCAAGGAAGGTAATTTTGTCCGATTTGAATTCAATCCGATTAATTACACAATCGACAACGTATTAACTTCCCGAATGATTTCATACACATCCAATGTTCATAAAATCAAAATTACCAAGACATTAAAGGGCATTGTAGATTCGGCCAACATAAGGAATTAGGGATTTTGTTCAATTCAAATTCAATCCAATTAATTTCAAATTAACATCATCCTACATGATTCTAACTCATCCAATGAATCAAAAACAAAAAATTCCAAATCTCCAAATGCCTTATACCATTCGGCCAAGCTCCATCAATTGGGGAAAATTGATCCAATCATTATTTCATTAAATTGATCCAATCAAACCTTAATTAAACATGTTATAAGCATACTCAAACATTCAATTCATTCAAATCATGCTCAAAACAAGTTTACCCAAATTTAAGCCCTACATTTTTCATGCTTGCAACATTAGCTTTGATGCCATTGTTGGTTATTCTAAGGTCCCAAGATCAAATCAAGACATGAAAACATGCGTGAATACATCAACGGAGGTAGCGGAATACTCACATTGATCGGTTATGTCGAATTGAAGACGAATCGAACCAAGAAACTCACTGCCTTGGTGCGCCCACTGCCCTGCAAAACAGAAATTTGAGTGAAGAAACAGAGCTCCGAGCTTCGTCCGATGGATCCCGGCTCATGGGGGAACCTCCCTACCACCTTCGCAAGACTCGTAGTATGCTAGCACTTGCGGTTTCACCATGAAAACCCAACCCTTGCTTCCCTATGTTCACGCCAAAATTGGTTCCAAACCAGTAACTTGTTTCAGTTTGGGCGTGAGAGAAGAGAGCATTTTGAGAGAGATAAAATTGTATTGGTAATTAAATTTTTGTTACCAAAAATTAATTTATATTTATGCCATAATATTTATTAATTAATAATAAACCTATGACACAAATCATGCAATGGCTTAGAGTGTCAAACACTCAATTTCCATGCAAAAACCATAGAGTGCATTGTACACTATCTACATGCAATGCATTAGAATTAAAAATGCATAATATGACATGTGTCATGTGTCATGTGGGCCCACACGTTTCCAAATGAAAGTGGGCCCACGTGCACTCACGCGTTCGGGTTCGATATTTCCGAAATACCGAGCTTACGTCGCGACGTTAATAAATCGAATAATTGCGGCTAGCGAAATTATTATTACGTCGCTAACGAATTAATTCTAAATTAACTCGTTTGCCCGAATTAAAATCTAATTTTAATTTCGCGTCGAAATCGAATTTCGATTATTATATCGAATATAATAATTTTATCGGTTAATTCCAATTAATCGTTCTCTCTCTTTAGACGACATTTTATCCCGGATAAAATATCTCCGTTATTAATCCTAGATTAATTTCTCTCTCTTCTGTATAATCCCAGATTATTCAAGAGTGCAAGTTGTGCGTCATCGGTGGATTATCGGGAAGCGACCCATGAGATCTCGGATAAGTTGGCAGTAAAAACGGTCGTCGGAGTATCCGAATCACGTACGTACCAAGTACTACGTTCTACTGATTTACGAGACAAGGTCGACTCATAGCAAAGCACCAAGTCTACCCAATTCTCCGGACATATCCTTATAAGAATATTTAGATCTGTATCAAGCGTAGTATACGATTGTATTGTGCATATTGGCCCAGTAACGGATAGTCACGTGCTAGGGCTGGGGCTGGATAAGTGTCTGCCCCGTCCGAAACACATATCGGATGTCTGGTAACTAGTCTCTATAATCGGATATTCATGACCTGGTCATAATATCACGATTGGATGCGCATCTCTTAAGAGCACTAATACCGTATCCTGCGTGACATCATCTCCATATGACTGGAGTGATACTTCCGTCTTGACATCACATCCAATACACTACGATTCCTGATAAACCCAGAAGAGGTGAACACAGAACCAGTTAAGATCCCCCACCACCAAAACCAAAGTTTACCGATTGTCGTAAGTATTAGCGATGCAACTCTCAGGTAAGACTATACACACCTACCTTGATTTCGGCCTCCCATAGACACCTAGTCATAATACCAATGCGATTTCGAAGGGTCTATCCAGAGCGAAGCTGTTTCCCGTACCATCGGTGAAACACGACCTCCTATCGCACTTGCACAAGTATCCAATACTTATATATATGAGAACTATGCCGTTGTGCCCTCACAACGCGCACAAGTGCAATACTAGCCTATTCCGCATTATCGATGTCCCGTCTCGATAATACTACGGCTAGGGATATTTAATGATTAATCCTTCATTGGGACTGATACTGTCTCATATCATCTCAATCCAGGAACTAATCATAGGGACCTCTCTTCATTATATATCTATGGTGATCTAATCACAAATGACGAGAGTGCAATTTCCTTGTTACATAGTTAATTTGCTACAGCAACACAATGTTCTGTGCAAATAGTGACGCTATGGGTCATATTATCCAACAAATACCACCACTGAAATTTTACTTCTGTTTTAGAGAAAATTCCAACCCCAAAACAGTCCCCGAACAATCGAAAAAATTGGACAATTTTGGACCCGATTCGCGTCCAGCGCAGTGCCGAAACAGCCCCTGAAATGCATGGACAGTGGCTGTATTTGTTGGTTTCCTCTAAGGTTCCCAAGGATCATTATCAAGCAAGAAACAAGTATGAATACACATCAAAGGAGGTGCGGAATTATACTCACAATGAACGGATTGGATGCATCGAAGAACAAGTTTTCTGCCCTCCTCCATGAAGCTTGGCAGTGGGCTGATTTTTTCTTCAAAATTTCGGCCATGGACTCCATTAAAGCTCCAAGCTCTTGATGATGATGATTCCATGCCCACGAAATCACTGCTCTATCACCTTGTTATGTCTCCTAGAGTGTGCTAGCACTTGGTGATTTATGCCACAAAACCACCATTTTCTCACTGCAATTTTCGGTAAAACCAGTAGGTTTTTGGAGAAGAAAACTCAGCCCATTGGGTGTGAGATGCAAGAGAAGAGAGAGGCTGCTAAACGTGAGCAAAGGAGAGAGAAACTGAAAAAGGTGTAATGGTTAATTAATTTCCAAAAATCAATTAACATATACAATTTTTCAATTTTCAAAAGTCAAGCATTAAATGCTTTCCATCAACACACATTAATCTATCAATCAATCAAATCAAGGACAAGTTGTCACATCACTCAAAGTGACGAATGATTTGACGCTTGATGCGACTAATGATTTGACGATTGATTTGACTTGCGTGCCGCACTAAAATTTGAAATACGAATGCGATCGCAAATAATCCCGGGCTCGGGTTCGCTAATTCCAAATTAACGAATTTTCCGTTGCGACGTAATTAAATGATTATGCCTAGCGAAATCACTATTCACATCGCTAATGAATTAATTCTAAATTAATTCGTTCGCCCGAATTAAAATCTAATTTTAATTCCGCATCGAAATCCAATTTTGTTTAATATATCGAATATTTTATTTAATCGATTAATTCCAAATTAATCGTTATCTCCCTTTAAATGATATTTTATCCCAGATAAAATATCTCCGCAATTAATCCCAGATTAATTTTTATCTCGTCTAATTAATCCCAGATTAATAAAGTGCGAGTCATACGTCATCGGTGAATCTTCGGGAAGCGACCCATGAGATCCCTGGATATGTTGGTAGTAAATTCGGTCGTCGGACTATCCGAACACGTAAGTACCTCGTACTACGTTTATACCGATTTACAAGACAAGGTTGGCTTATAGCAAAGCGCCATGCCTACCCAATTCTCCATAAACATGCTTATAGGAATAAGTAATCTATATCTGGCGTAGTATACGTAGTATTGTGTATGTCGATCCAGTATCGGATGATCACGTGCTAAGCCTGGGGCTGGAATCGTGTCTGGCCCGTACGAAGCACATGTCGGATGTCTAATGACTAGTCTCTATAATCGGATATACATGACCTTGTCAAAATATCATGATAGCTGAAACATTTAAGAGAACAGTCCTGTATCCTACGTGACCATCATCTCCACTATGACTGCAGTGATACTTCCGTCTTGACATCACACCCAACACACTACGATTCTTGATATACCCAGAGGAGGCGTACACAGAAACCGGTTAAAGCCCTGGACGACCAAACCCAAAGTATATTTATTGTCGCAAGTATTAGCGGTGCAAGTCTCAGGTTAAGACCAAACACACCTACCATGATTTCGGACTTCCATAGACACATTGTCATACAACCAATGGAATTTCGAGGGGGTCTATCCAAAGCAAAGCTGTTTCCCATACCATCTGTAAAACACAACCTCCGATTACACTTACATGAGTATCTTATACCCAAATATATGAGAACTATGTCGTTGTGCCGTCACAATGCGCACAAGTGTAATACTAGTATTTTACGTATTTATCAATGTCCAATCTCAATAATACTCTGACTAGGGATATTTAATGATTTATCCTTCGTGGACTGATACTGTCTCATATCATTCTCTGTCGAGGAACAAATCATAAGGACCTCATATCATTTATACATCTAGGTGATCTAATCACAAATGATAAGAGCGCAATCTCCTTTGTCACATAGTTAATTTGTACAACAACACCATGATCTGTACAAATAGTGACGCTATGGGTCATAATTGTCCAACAATCTCCCACTTAGCCTATAGCCAGTCACTCGAGTGTCTTACACCCGAACTATGTACGGTTGGCTCAAATTGCTGAGGAAAGGCTTTCGTCAGCGGATTTACCTTATTATCGTCTGATGCGATTTATTCGATCATCACATCGCCACGATGTATGATCTAAACGAATCAGATGAATATCGAAGTATGTATCTAGATCGTTGATGAGACCATTAATTCTTTAGCCTGTGCTCAAGCCTAGCTCAACTGCAAACAGAATTATATCTAATCTAATTAGATTTTGTTATCGACCCAGAAGGCTTCCATTGCTGCCTCAGCTGCAGCAATAACCCGCATTGGAAAATTTCCAGCTCACTATTCCGTTATTCAAACTGTATAGTACCGTTTGCGACTTATAGTCGTCTTATCAGTTTAGGAAACTTGCTACAGTGATCCCAGTCACTTCAAGTTCTCATTCTCCATAGACTAAGACAATATCCTTAAATCTCTAAGATACTAAAGGATATTCTTAATATCAATCCAGTGACTATCACTCGGATTGGCCTGTTTGTGAATCCATATGCTCAAAGCATATTAGACACAAGGTCGGGTACATTTTTCAATGTACGATTTCTCGGAGGGTTTTCTCGAAAGCCAAGCTTTCACCGATTGTTTTATTGGAATATCATTTCCAAGAAATGGCATATTATCATTATTTATAGGACAGCCACTGTCAGTGCGCTCCCACTAACCTCCTTATATTTACGTTTTGAATTAAATCATAAACCATTATGATTACATCAAAACGATAATTCAAAGAACCCAATGCTTGCTTCAATCCAAACATGGATCGAATAACTCACAAACCTTGTTTGCTAGTTTTGGTACGACAAAACCGACAGGATGTTGTAAACATCCTCCAAAAGGTTTTATTTTCAGGAAAGCAATTTTTCGTTAAGCTGACATATTTAATAAATGAAACATGCAGCATTAGCAAGCATTATCCAAATGGATTTACCGTGGCAACAGGTAAAAGGCTTAATCGAAATCAACACAATGTTGATAACGATACCTTTCCGCTAAAAGCCTAGCTTTATACGTTGGTATGTTGCCATCCATGTATGTCTTCCTTGAAGACTTATACAGTACCAGTAGGCAAAATGCATTGCGGTACTTCAACTAGTATCCAAACATAGTTGATATACATGGGATCCATTTCGGATTCATAACACTTTGTCATATTAGGGAGTCGATACCTTGTATCACTTCCTCTTACGTAGTCAGTTGGTATACCGCAATAAGATAGACATCTTTATGAGGTGAGATCAGAAACCCATACCCCATGTTATTTTCTGACTCTCTCCGACATACGCGGTTCTTGTGTATTCGAAGATTAATGGTATAGTTTCATCCTTGATGAACTATTTGTGTTCCATTAAGATTCAGTGCCTTGAATAGTATTACTCCGATTTTCATCGAGTTTTACTATGCTCCCACTTACCACTACATATCAGTATTCCTCTTAGGAAAACCGCATGGCGAGCAACAATCTAATTGTTCTCTGGTGAGATGTATAAGCATTATGCTTATGGTTTCCATAGGATAACCTACAATTGGCACTTATCCAATTTGGGTTCTAGTTTGGTATCATCCAAACATATGCCTAACATTCCCAAATTATCAGGAATGTGAAACCCGGTTTCTTTTCCTATCCATATCTAATATGATATCTGTCAAACATTTTTATGGAACCTTATTCTAAATAAGTTCTGCACTGTTAATGTTTATCCGTTGAAGGAAATGATAGCTTAGAGCGACTCATGATTAACCTTTATCATGTTTGACATAATTCAGTTACTCAGTTCGGATACACTGTCAAACTGACCGTTTCTGAGAGGAGTCCTCATTGAAAGAATACTATACTCTTTCAAGTATATTAGAAACTTATTGCTTAAGTATTTCCATTAGGTCTTACCGTGATGGATAATACTTTAGCCGATCTGTTTGTCTCCTAGAGTGTACAGATCCGGGTTGTTGTACAAATTAACTATTGACAAGGAAATTGCACACTCTCATCATTTGTGATTAGATCACATAAATGTAATAATGAAAGAGGTCCATATGATTAGTTCCTGGATTGAGAAATGATAGGAGACAGTATCAATCCCGAATGATTAATCATTAAATATCCCTAGCCGGAGTATTATCTGTTGGATAATATGACCCATAGCGTCACTATTTGCACAGATCATTGTGTTGTTGTAGTAAATTAACTATGTAACAAGGAAATTGCACTCTCGTCATTTTGTGATTAGATCACCATAGATATATAAATGAAGAGAGGTCCCTATGATTAGTTCCTGGATTGAGATGATATGAGACAGTATCAGTCCACGAAGGATTAATCATTAAATATCCCTAGCCGTAGTATTATCGAGACTGATGAGACTGGATCGATAATGCGGAATAGGCTAGTATTGCACTTGTGCGCGTTGTGAGGGCACAACGGCATAGTTCTCATATATATAAGTATTGGATACTTGTGCAAGTGCGATAGGAGGTCGTGTTTCACCGATGGTACGGGAAACAGCTTCGCTCTGGATAGACCCTTCGGAATCCCATTGGTATTTTGACTAGGTGTCTATGGGAGGCCGAAATCAAGGTAGGTGTGTATAGTCTTAACCTGAGACTTACATCGCTAATACTTACGACAATCGGTAAACTTTGGTTTTGGTGGTGGGGGATCTTAACTGGTTCTGTGTGTTCACTCTTCTGGGTTTATCAGAGAGTCGTAGTGTATTGGATGTGATGTCAAGACGGAAGTGTCACTCCAGTCATAGTGGAGATGATGTCACGCAGGATACGGTATTAGTGCTCTTAAGTGATGCGCATCCAATCGTGATATTATGACTAGGTCATGAATATCAGATTATAGAGACTAGTTACCAGACATCCGATATGTGTTTCGGACGGGGCAGACACTTATCCAGCCCCAGCCCTAACACGTGACTATCCGATACTGGACCGATATGCACAATATAATTTTATACTACGCTTGATACAGATCTTTGATATTCTTTGATGAATATGTCCGGAGAACTTGGGAAGACTTGGTGCTTTGCTAGGAGTCGACCTTGTCTCGTAAATCGGTAGAACGTAGTACTTGGTACGTACGTGATTCGGATACTCCGACGACCGTATTTACTGCCAGATTATCCAGGGATCTCATGGGTCGCTTCCCGATAATCCACCGATGACGCACAACTCGCACTCTTGAATAATCTGGGATTATAATAGAAGAGAGAGAAAATTAATCTAGGATTAATAACGGAGATATTTTATCCGGGATAAAATGTCGTCTAAAGAGAGAGAACGATTAATTTGGAAATAATCGATGAATTAATATATTCGATATATTAAATGAAATTAGATTTCGACGCGGAATTAAAATTAGATTTTAATTCGGGCAAACGAGTTAATTTAGAATTAATTCGTTAGCGACGTAAATAATAATTTCGCCAGGCGCAATTATTTATTTAAATTCGATTGAATTAACGTCGCGACGTAAGCTCGGTATTTCGGAATATCGAACCCGAACGCGTGAGTGCACGTGGGCCCACTTTCATTTGGAAACGTGTGGGGCCCACATGACACATGTCATTCTATGCTTTGCATGTAGATGATAGTGTACAATGCACTCAATGTTATTGCATGGAAATTGAGTGTTTTGACACTCTAAGCCATTGCATGTTTTGTGTCATAATTTTATTATTTATTTAATAAATATTATGGCATAAATATAAATTGATTTTTGGTAAATCATTTTAACTTAACACAAAACTTCTTCTCTCTCATTTCTCTCTTCCTTTCACGCCCAAATGAAGAAATTCTTCACTGGTTTGGAACCAGAAATGGCGTGGACTTTAGGGAAGCAAAGAGTGGGTTTTCATGGTGAAAATTCAAGTGCTAGCACACTTACAAGTCTTGCGAAGGTGGTAGGGAGGTTCGACCATGAGACGGGATCCATCCGACGAAGCTAGGAGCTCCGTTTTTTCACTCAATTTTCTGTTTTTGTAGGCAGTGGACTGCATGCAGTAGGCTTACAACAGGCAGTGCGTTTTTGGTTCATTCGTCTTCAAATCGACTCTACCGATCAATGTGAGTATTCCGCTACCTCCGTTGATGTGTTCACACATATTTCATGTCTTGTTTGATCTTGGGACCTTAGAATAATCCAACAATGGCATCAAGAGCTAATGTTGCAAGCATGAAATTGTAGGGTTAAAATTTGGGTAAATGTGATGTGAGCATGATTTGAATAAATTGCTTGTTTGAGTATGCTTATAACATGTTTAAATTCATTTTGGTTGGACTAATTTGATGAAAAATGATTTAGAATTATTTTCCCCAAAATTAGTCCTTGGCCGAATGTAAATGATTTTTTGGATCTTGGATTTTTTTGATTATTAATTCATTTGATGAGTTAGAATCGATTAGGTTGATGTTAATTTGAGTCGAATTGGATTGGATTTCGAAATTGGACGAAAACCCCAAAATCTTTGAGTTTGGCCGAATGTGATTATGCCCTAATGTCTTGGTGTTTTTGATTTTGTGACATTGGATGTGTATAAAATCAAATCGGATGGTGATTTTAATGTCGATTGTAGGTTCGATTGGATCGAAACCAAATCGGACACAAAATCCCTTCTTGGCCGAGAGCATGAAAGCATGTAAATGGGTTTGATTTTTCATTAGTGTGTTTGACATAATAATGAATTGAATACGATTAATAAGACTAATTTAGTGTAATTTAATTATTTAGGCTTAAATAAATTGGATTTGGATTGAATTGTTGTATTTTGGGGGCTATTGGGCTTGATTTATCAAGTTTGGTTTAGGCCAAGTGGATTGGATCCAATTGGGCCCAAAACCTTAACCATAAAGCCCAATTGTGACTAATGAACCTTTAATGTTTAATTGGGCCTAATGGGCCGAAATTGATTTCTAAGGCATTTTGGGTGATTCCACTATTGGGCTTTGGTTGCCGAAGCCCATGCCTAAAGAAATTAATTGAAGCCCATTAGACTTAAATTAAATTGACGTTGGACGTTAATCGGACTTTGAGTCCCGACGCGATTGAATTGGAATTTAAATCGTAAAAGGTTTTATTAAATAAAAGTGTAATATTTAATTTGGAATTGAATAGTGAATTAGTATTAAATACATGTTAAATTAGATTTAATGTGTAGTTTAATTTAATTCATGAATTCGTACTTTAAGTACTTATTCGCAAAAACGAGTTTGACTCGACAAAATCAAATCGTTGTTTGAACATTGGATGATCACTTAATTATCAGATTAATTAATTTGATTAGATTGATTGATAGCATGCTTATGTGTGTGAATACGTGGTTGTGTTGAATGAATAATGTATATCGGATGGATATTAGTCGGGTGGGCAATTTTAGAAATTGTTGTAATAAATTCGATTTATTAAATTGGACCTGCGTGTCCAGCCTTATCACCTTCTTTCTCTTTGTATTCTCTTCTCACCTATTCCCCTCTATGTATATGAGGTTTCTTTAGAAGTGTAGTGTAACGGGTAGAAGTAGTACAAGTGCTAGCTTGAGTGAGAAAGGGAGAGATTTGATCTAGGATCAATGTGTTAAGTATCCATCCGCATATCATTATTATTTTATTTCATACTCGCTTTATTATGTATTTAGAATGCATGTTTAAGGGTGTATGATGATGAGACCTTAAAAGATAATTAAATTGGTAGCCAATTTGCACGCGAAAATCCCTCAATCTATATTAAGCAAATATCCTTCCATTGAATGATTCTTGTTCAAGATCCGAAGTTGGCATTGGTTTGTTTTTGACCAAAGTCAAGACCTTTGTCAATCAAGGATGTACTTGAATCATGAGAGTTTTGTTGCATATCGGTGTCTTGTCCAAATCGTGATTTTTATTGACCAAAGTCAGATCACTTTTTGTCCAATGACATTGATTACGAAACTTTCCTCGTCCAATGGGTCCCGCTTAACTGGAATCATTAGGTTTGTGTTTGGCCAAAGCCAAGGCCTAAATGATTCGGAGGATAGGGTTAGGAAAATGTAATGGATACATTGACATTATACATATGTTTCGGACTTGGATGTCCACCTAACCGGATCTAGGAATTGGATGAGATCCAATTGATCTGAGAGATCTACCTAGTTAAATAGCATACAGCTTTTTATTGGCCAAAGTCAGGTTGTGTGTTATTTAATAGGATCCTAGCCCACTAGGAAACGCGGTTTCCCGAGTACTCCACAGAGGGTTAGAGGCTCGACGAAAAATAGTGGGAGGCAAGTATTGAATTTGCAACATTCGTTCAATACTCGCTAAACACGCTCATTTATATTTTACTCGTCATATTAATCAAAGTATTAGTTGGACTAATATTTTATGTTGTTTTAAATATATATAGTTGGACTATATACAAACTATATCAAATATAGTTGATTTTATAATTGGATTATAGTAATCAATATAATTGAATTAAAAATGATAGTTGATTTTATAATTGGATTATAGTAATCAAATTATTAAAATTATTGATTTTATATTGGATTATATATATGAATATGATAGTTGATTTTAATGGATTATAGTAATCATATTAGTTATAGATTGATTAATAATTGATTATTGTAATCATTATAATAAATAGTACCTTATTAAATTGATTATAGTTGGACTATTGAAATCAAGAAAGAATTGAAAAGTTGAATATTTAAAATATATAATCCTTGGATTAAATGTTTTAAATGATTTAATTTTCAATTGGGATTAATAATAGGTTAATTTATTTGATAAAATAACTTATTATGACTAAGCCCATAATTAAGCAAATAGTAGAGCATAAAGTCTTTGGAAGATTTATGTGATGATGACTTTAGTGCTTAATTAATATACTTATAAAATCTATCTTTAGATTTAAAAGTATTAAAATTGCAATTAATAATTCTTGGAGAATTAATTGACTATTCTAGTGGAGAAAAGTCAAAGTTTGCAATTGGGCATGTAGCACAAGGTGCACATCGTTTCGATATTCCGAAACCCAAGGCTTGGCCAAAGGTTTGTGAAATATTGAAAAGATAATTGACATATCCCAAAGTGACTACCATTTGGATATGGAAGACACGAAGGAATTAAAGAAAGGGCGAGGCTCTAACTTTAAAATATTTGTCAAAGTTATGTTCACTACTAGTATTGAAATTGAATTTTAAATACTTAGTGTGGTACATAAAATATATGTATTGACGTTCAGAATCCGCTGTGAGCTGGATACTGGCTTCAAGCCGAGATTTCTCTGCGAATCGGAAAACGGGACGAAAGTCGTTGTTTCGACCGTAGATACCTAAGTTTAGGAACTACCCTTTGGGTATGTACTTAAATTAGGAAATGTTATAATGTAACTAGTTTATCTAGAGACATTATCTCTATATCAGTGTTTAATCCATTGCGGATAAAACCTTTATATTCTAGAACACTAAAGTGTTTCAATATATAAAGATGATACTGAGATAAATACATTGGATGTAAATAACAGAATTTATATTTTGAATATAAAGAAAAATCTCAAAAATATAAAATGACAAATAAATAGCTCAAATTGATTTGATCAATAGAGACTTATTTGTGGCATTGTTGTCTGGGACACAATTAAACAAGACTCGTATATCCACACTTTTGAAGAGTGGGTACTAGGACTGATTTGACTATTCAAATAAGGTCTACGAATCTAGTTTATTAAACAAGACTCGATATCCACACTTTTAAAGAGTGGGTACTAGGACTGATTTGACTATTCAAATAAGGTCTACGAATCTAGTTTATTAGGTTAAATACCTAAAATACTATTTACTTGGTAATAGTAAAAGGGCCACCGATCTGTTAGCCCTATTCATGGTGAAGTAAGTGGGCCCATATCTAGCTAGGCTAGATGTGAACATGAATATTTCGTGACCTTAACGGATGTGACATCACGTTGTGGTTATGTGTTTCTTTTGAAGAACACAGATCGGAAACTTTAGAGTTTCGACACGAAGTAGACAAACAGATCGGCTATAGTGTTATTCCGCCACGGTAATACCGTAATGGAAAATACTTAAGCAGTAAGTTTCATACGTAAATGAAAGAGTACGGTATTCTTTCATATGAGGACTCCTCCCGAGACACGTCAGTTAGACGGTGTGTCCGAACCAAAAACCGAATTTTTTTGGACATGATAAGGTTTATCACGAGTCGCTCTGAGCTACTATTTCCTTCAACAGGATATGTATTAACAGTGCAAAACTTATTTAGAATAAGGTTCCATATAAATCTGTTTGACAGATATCATATAGGATATGAACAGGGAAGAAACGAGGTTTCTCATTCCTGATAATTTGGGTATGCGAGGCATAGCGTTTGGATGATACCAAACTAAGGACCCAAATTGGATAAGTGCCAATATAGGTTATCTTAAGGGAAACCTTAAATAGTACTTATAAATCCCACATGAGAACAATGTAATTGTTGCTCACCATGCGGTTTTCCTGAGAGAAATACCGATATGCAGTGGTCAGTGGGAGGATAGTGATACTCGATGAAAATCGGAGTAATACTGTTCAAGGCACGAAGTCCTTAATGGAACACAAATAGTTCATCTATGATGAAACTATACCATTAATCTTCAAATACACAAGAACTAGTAGATCGGATAGAGTCAGAAAACAACCTAGGGTATGGGTTTCTGATCTAACCATAAAGATGTCAATCTTATGGAGGTGTACCATCCGACTACGTTTTGAGGAAGTGATACGAGGTATCGACTCCCTGTTATGGCAAAGTGCCATGAGTCCGAAATGGATTCCATGTATAAACAACTATTTTGGATACTAGTTGTTGTACCACAAGGCGTTGTGCCTATGGTACATTAAAGGTCTTCAAGGAAAGACATACATGGAAGGCAACATACCAACGTGCAAACCTAAGGTTTTGACGGAAAGGTATCGTTATCAACATTGTGTTAATAACGGTTCAACCTTTTACCTGTTGCCATGGTAAATCCATTTTGAAGATGCTTGTTGATAACTGTATATTTCATTTATGAAATATGTCAGTTACAAATCAAAATCGCTTTCCTGAAAAGGAAACCTTTTGGAGGATGTTTACAACATCCTGACGATTTTGTATAATCGACAAACAAGGTTTGCGGGTTATTCGATCCATGTTTGGATTGATGCAAGCATAAGGTTCTTGGAACTGACGTTTTGAAATAATCATAATGGTTTATGATTTGACTCAAAACGAAATAATTCTTGTGTATATAAGGAGGTTAGTGGGAGAGCGCACTGACAGTGAAATTCCCATAAAGCTATTGTTGAAAGCTTGGCTTTCAATAGAAATTCTCCGTAGAATTCTGGGAGTAACAACCTTTATTCAAGGAATAAAGATCTACTGGGATAGATTTGGAGTTGTTAACACTCTCTGGGAAATTGTACATTTAAAATGTACTTGTATTGGTGTCTCATACGCTTCGAGCATATGGAGTCACAATCGGGTCAATCCAAGTGATAGTCACTGGAATGAAGTTAAGAACATCTGTTAGTATCTCTGAGAACTAAAGATGCTATCTTAAACTATGGAGAATGAGAACTTGAAGTGACTGGGATCACTGCTGCAAGTTTCCAAACAGTTAAATACTACGGTACTATAAAGTTTGAATAACGGGACAGTGAGCTGGAAATCTTCCAAGCAAGATAACTGTTGCCGAATACAACAAATGCGGATTATTGCTGCAGCTGAGGCAGCAATAGAAGACCTTTTGGGTCGAAAGTAAATCTAATTAGATTAGATATAGTTCTGTTAGCAGCTGAGCTAGGCGTCAGCACAGGCTAAGGAATTAAAGGTCTCATCGACGATCCATATATATACTTCTATATCATCTGATTCGTTCGGATCATACATCGTGGCGATGTGATGATCGTATAAATTGCGTCAAACGATAATCGAACAAATCCGCTGACGAAAACCTTTTCTCAGCAATTTGAGCGAACCTTACATAGTTCGGGTGTAGGACACTCGAGTGACTGGCTATGTGCCAAGTGGGAGATTGTTGGATAATATGACCCATAGCGTCACTATTTGCACAGATCATTGTGTTGTTGTAGCAAATTAACTATGTAACAAGGAAATTGCACTCTCGTCATTTGTGATTAGATCACCATAGATATATAAATGAAGAGAGGTCCCTATGATTAGTTCCTGGATTGAGATGATATGAGACAGTATCAGTCCACGAAGGATTAATCATTAATATCCCTAGCCGTAGTATTATCGAGACTGGACATCGATAATGCGGAATAGGCTAGTATTGCACTTGTGCGCGTTGTGAGGGCACAACGGCATAGTTCTCATATATATAAGTATTGGATACTTGTGCAAGTGCGATAGGAGGTCTTGTTTCACCGACTGGTACGGGAAACAGCTTCGCTCTGGATAGACCCTTCGGAATCCCATTGGTATTATGACTAGGTGTCTATGGGAGGCCGAAATCAAGGTAGGTGTGTATAGTCTTAACCTGAGACTTACATCGCTAATACTTACGACAATCGGTAAACTTTGGTTTTGGTGGTGGGGGATCTTAACTGGTTCTGTGTTCACCCTCTTCTGGGTTTATCAGAGAATCGTAGTGTATTGGATGTGATGTCAAGACGGAAGTGTCACTCCAGTCATAGTGGAGATGATGTCACGCAGGATACGGTATTAGTGCTCTTAAGTGATGCGCATCCAATCGTGATATTATGACCAGGTCATGAATATCCGATTATAGAGACTAGTTACCAGACATCCGATATGTGTTTCGGACGGGGCAGACACTTATCCAGCCCCAGCCCTAGCACGTGACTATCCGATACTGGGCCGATATGCACAATACAATTGTATACTACGCTTGATACAGATCTTTGATATTCTTTGATGAATATGTCCGGAGAACTTGGGAAGACTTGGTGCTTTGCTAGGAGTCGACCTTGTCTCGTAAATCGGTAGAACGTAGTACTTGGTACGTACGTGATTCGGATACTCCGACGACCGTATTTACTACCAGATTATCCGGGGATCTCATGGGTCGCTTCCCGATAATCCACCGATGACGCACAACTCGCACTCTTGAATAATCTGGGATTATAATAGAAGAGAGAGAAAATTAATCTAGGATTAATAACGGAGATATTTTATCCGGGATAAAGTCGTCTAAAGAGAGAGAACGATTAATTTGGAATTAATCGATGAATTAATATATTCGATATATTAAATGAAATTAGATTTCGACGCGGAATTAAAATTAGATTTTAATTCGGGCAAACGAGTTAATTTAGAATTAATTCGTTAGCGACGTAAATAATAATTTCGCCAGGCGCAATTATTTATTTATTCGATTGAATTAACGTCGCGACGTAAGCTCGGTATTTCGGAATATCGAACCCGAACGCGTGAGTGCACGTGGGCCCACTTTCATTTGGAAACGTGTGGGGCCCACATGACACATGTCATTCTAATGCTTTGCATGTGATAGTGTACAATGCACTCAATGTTATTGCATGGAAATTGAGTGTTTGACACTCTAAGCCCATTGCATGTTTTGTGTCATAATTTTATTATTTATTTAATAAATATTATGGCATAAATATAAATTGATTTTTGGTAAATCATTTTAACTTAACACACAAACTTCTTCTCTCTCATTTCTCTCTTCCTTTCACGCCCAAATGAAGAAATTCTTCACTGGTTTGGAACCAGAAATGGCGTGGACTTAGGGAAGCAAAGAGTGGGTTTTCATGGTGAAATTCAAGTGCTAGCACACTTACAAGTCTTGCGAAGGTGGTAGGGAGGTTCGACCATGAGACGGGATCCATCCGACGAAGCTAGGAGCTCCGTTTTTCACTCAATTTTCTGTTTTTGTAGGCAGTGGACTGCATGCAGTAGGCTTACATGGCAGTGCGTTTTTTTGGGTTCATTTGTCTTCAAATCAACTCTACCGACGATCAATGTGAGTATTCCGCTACCTCCGTTGATGTGTTCACACATAATTCATGTCTTGTTTGATCTTGGGACCTTAGAATTCCAACATTATCAGACAGGACATCGATAATGCGGAATAGGCTAGTATTGCACTTGTGCGCGTTGTTGAGGCACAACGGCATAGTTCTCATATATATAAGTATTGGATACTTATGCAATTGCGATAGGAGGTCCGTGTTTCACCATGGGGTACGGGAAACAGCTTCGCTCTGGATAGACCCCTCGGAATCCCATTGGTGTTATGACTATGTGTCTATGGGAGGCCGAAATCAAGGTAGGTGTGTATAGTCCTTAACCTGAGACTTGCATCGCTAATACTTACGGTAAATCATAGAATGGTCTTGGTGGTACAGGGCTTTAACCGTTCTGCGTACACCACTTCTGGGTTTATCAGAGAGTCTAGTTTATTGGGTGTGATGTCAAGACGGAAGTATCACTTCAGTCATATTGAGATGATGTCACGCAGGATAGGTATTAGTGCTCTTAAGTGTTGCGCAACCAATCAGGATATTATGACCAGGTCATGAATATCCGATTATAGAGACTAGTTACCAGACATCCGACATGTGCTTCGGACGGGGCAGACACTTATCCAGCCCCAGCCCTAGCACGTGACTATCCGATACGGGGCCGATATACACAATACTACGGTATACTACGCTTGATACATATCTATAATTCCTGTAAGAATATTTCTGGAGAATTGGGTAGGCATGGCGCTTTTGCTAGAAGCCAACCTTGTCTTGTAAATCGGTATAAACGTAGTACGAGGTACTTACGTGTTCGGATAATCCGACGACAGTATTTACTGCCAACATATCCGGAGATTTCATGGGTCGCTTCCTGAAGATTCACAGATGATGTATAACTCACACTTAATTAATCTAGGATTAATTATAAGAGAGAGAAAATTAATCTGGGATTAATAACGGAGATATTTTATCTGGGATAAAATATTAATTAAAGAGAGAGAACGATTAATTGGAATTAATCGATAAAATAATATATTTGATATATTATTAGAAATTGGATTTCGACGCGGAATTAAATTAGATTTTAATTCGGACGAACGAATTAATTTAGAATTAATTCGTTAGACGTTAATAGTGATTTCACTAGGCATAATCATTTAATTACGACGCGACGGAAAATCGTTAATTTGGAATTAGCAACCCGAGCCCGGGATTATTTGCGAGCGCATTCGCATTTCGAATTCGAGTGCGGCACGTAAGTCAAATCGTGCGTCCATATCGCTAGTCGCATCAATCGTCAAATCAATGTCACTTTGAGTGATGTGACATGTTGTCACTTGATTTGAGTGATTGATGTAGAAGTTGAAAAAGCAACTTTTGCTTTTTGCTTTTTGATTTTAGCATTTAAGGAAAAGTAAAAAGAAATGGTAAATGGTTTTTATTAATTTTAGAAATTATAAAAACCTATTACATTTTATTTTACTTTTACTTTTCTCTCTCTCCTTTTTACGCATCTCTTCATCTCCCTCTCTTTTCTTCTCCCTCTCATTCACGGCTTAGAGCCATTTTCATCTTCTTCTCATTTTTTGGTCACTGCCGAATTGAAAGAGAAGCAAGTGAGAGTGTTTTGTTGCAAAACATGAGTGCTAGCACAACATGGGTTATATATAGTGATAGGGAAACGAATTTGTGAGCTTGGAAGCTTGAAGATTGGAGCTTCAATGGTGTTCATCCATGGCCGAATTTTTGAGGTTCAAAGAGGAGCAAAACCGAGCAGTCCACTGCATGAGGAAGCCACTGCCGAGCTTGGAGGGAGGCAGAAAATGCCACTTAGTCTTCCGAGCATCAAACCCATCAATGTGAGTATGTATTCCCCGCCTTACTCCTTGGTCGTATTCAACTCGTTTTTATGCATGATTGATGATTCTTGGGACTTGATTGAATCTCAACAATGGTATCTTGAGCTATTGGTGTTGGTTTCTATAATTAGTCCCAAGAAAGATTAAGCCATAGAAATACACAATAACATACATGCAAAGCTAGAAATATGGCGAAATCATACTTACTAAGCTTTGTGACGAAAATGGTGAAGACAATCTTTGAGTCTTCCAGGTGGAAGTTTCGGCCAAGCAAGAAGATGGAGAGAAGCTGCGAATCTTCAAGTGTTCCAAGCTCCAATGTTGTTTCCCCCTATCACCTCTTTTGATCCTTGCTTGTGCTAGCAAAAATGGAGAATGAAAACAATTTTTCTCTGCCTTTGGTTAAGTTCACGGCGTGAGCAAGGAGAAGAAGAGGAAGTGTGGCCTTTTGGTTTTCTTACCCTTTCTTTTTGTTTCAAAAAACGTAAAAGATGATAAGATCAATTACCAAAAGTATTTTGGTAAATGTAAAAACCCTTCAAAACCGTGTATCATCATCATGATAACATTACCAAAATTTTGGTAATAACCCTTCAAAAACCGTGAAGGTTTTTTCCCTCCCAAAGCCATCAAATGTATCATCTTATACATTGAGAATAGAGACAATGTATCATCCCATAAAGGTGACTAGTACATCCATCATCTATCGTGTCAAGTAATGAGACTTCGCGATATGATTTGCGGATTCCACCCGTTTCAAATACGAATGTGTCCGCAAAACACTTTCGGGCCCAAATTCGCTAATTCTGAATTAACTAATTTCCGTCGCGACGAGAATTATAAATAATTACGCCTAGCGGAATTATTATTCAGATCGCTAACGAATTAATTCCAAATTAATTCGTTTGCCCGAATTAAATATCCGATTTAATTCCGCGTCGAAATCTAATTTGTTTATAATATATCGAATATATTATTTTATTGATTAATTCCAAATTAATCGATCTCTCTCTCTCTCTCATATAGCCCATTTTATCCAAGATAAGTTCTCCGTAATTTATCCCAGATTAATAAAGTTCGAATCAAACTCATAGGTGAATCTTCAGGAAGCGACCCAAGAGATCTCCGGATATGTTGGCAGTAAATACGGTCGTTGGATAATCCAAACACGTACGTACCTCATACCATGTTTTTACCGATTTACAAGACAAGGTTGGCTTCTAGCAAAGCGCCATGCCTACCCAATTCTCCAGAACTTCTTACTGGAATATTAAATCTAATCAAGCGTAGTATACCGTAGTATTGCGTACATCGATCCATAATCGGATGGTCACATGTTAGGCCTGGGGCTGGAAATGTGTCTGCCCCGTACGAAACATATATCGGATATTAAAAAACCAGTCTCTTAAATCGGACAATCCTGACCTGGTCAATTGTCCCGACGGTTGCAACCTTTTATAGAGTTTTCTGTATGGATCTGGTGATCATCATCTCCATATGTCTGAAGTGATACTTCCATCTTGACATAAATCCAGTACACTACGATTCTCGATAAACCCAGAAGGGCGTAACAGAACCGGTTAAAGCCCGAACCACCACAACCAAAGTTTACCGATTGTCGCAAGTACTAGCGATGCAAGTCTAGGTTAAGACCATATACACCTACCTGATGCGGCCTCCCATAGACACGCAGACATACTACCAATGGGATTCCGCGGGGTATATCCAGAGCGAAGCTTGTTTTCCGTACCATCGGTAAAACACAACCTCCTATCGCACTTGCATAAGTATCCAATACTTAAATATATGAGAACTATGCCGTTGTGCCATCACAACGCGCACAAGGCAAATACTAGTCTATTCCGCATATCGATGTCCGATCTCGAAATACTCCGACTAGGGATATTTAATGATTAAACCCTTTTCGTATTGATACTGTCTCATATCATCTCAATACAGAATTAATCATATGGACTTTTGCCATCAATATATCAAAGTAAATAATTTACAAATCGGCAAAAGGCAATTTCATGATCACATAGTTAATTTTGTACAATAATACAATATCATTTACAAAAAGTGACGCTATAAGGTCATAATGTCTAAAATCTCCCACTTGGCCTATAGCCAGTCACTCAAGCATCTAATACCTGAACTATTAGCTGTCGTTCAAACACTTCTGAAGAACAGCCTTTGTCAGCGGATCTGCAATGTTGTCATCTGATGCGACCTTCTCGACCTTAAATCGCCACGATGTATATCTCCCGAATCAGATGGTAACGCCGAAGAACATGCTTGGATCGTTGATGAGACCTTGGTTCCTTAGCTTGTGCTATAGCCCCGTTATTGTCACAATACAACGGTACGGGCTCAGCTGCTAACGGA
>SKCR01043925.1:0-34099 GCA_019454045.1 Zanthoxylum bungeanum
GGAGTGAAACAACTTCACAAGGGACTGTTTGGAAACAGTAACTGAGGGATTAACCTAGGCATCTGATACCATGTGAGAAACTGAGAGAGAGTTTGAAGAAAATATTGTTTTCTTTACTATTAAGGTGAGAACATATGATGCCTTTATATAGGCTTACAAGCTCGGATATTTCGGGAAAGTATCCGTTATAATATTATGGAAATAATGTACAATTAATTACAAAATCAATTATAATCAATTGGCTTAATTACAATTGATTATAATTGGCAACATATATTGTCATATCTTAACAATAAGAGATATGTGATTCGAACTCTACACACAGGAGTGAGATGAAAATTGGATTGCCATAATATTGTAACAAAAAATAAAAAGATAACAAAATTTCATGGATTTAAAAATCGAATCGGATCAGTCAATCGAATACTGGCTATAAGTCTAGTTCAATTGAACACAAAAATTAGGGCGCTAAAAAACTGGTCAATACCGGTGAACCTGACTGGCTGGTTCCTAAGGAAAAAATTTAAATTAAATATTTTTATAATTTTTAATTATTTAAAATATTTAATGACGTCATCCGATTTTACTGATTCAACTAGAACGATTCAATCGGTAAATTCAAAATTTAAAAATTCATTTGTAAAAATTTTCAAAATTTCTTTGTTGTTTGTTGAAATTAATAATTTTTTTTATGTTTTAAAATTCATTAAATAATTTTCTTGCCCTTCAATTTTTTAAAACTTTCAACGTTTTGTGTCTTTTATTATTTTACTTTTAGAAAGTTTTATTGATGAATGTGTTTTATCACATCAAAAGCCAAATAGTAAAATATACCAAAAAATTTCAACGAATGTCAATTTTGATGGAATAAAACATGAGAGGAAAATAATTATTTTAAACAAACAACATATCATACTTTTTTTAGTAAAAAGAAAATTAAATAATTTTTTGGACACGTGTATTTTTTTTTAAAGGTGAGGGAGTGGATAAATCCAAAAATATTTATAACCTTATATCTCCTCATTGTTCAAATCCGAGCGATAAATTTTATTAAAATGTTTGAAATTCAACTCTATTATGCGGTTGTGGCAAATTATAGACCCATCTTAGTTACCATAATGTCCATATATTATAGATTTGCGCAAACTAAATATTTTTTTCGTAATTAATAAAGAATTTGGATCTTGTTGAGCTGAATTATACTAAATTTTTTATAATATTATGTCATGTATATATTAATAGCAATGAATGGTTAACATTCAATAATATATAAATTCTTATTTAATAATTACTAATTTCAATTGATTAAAAAGAAAGAAAAAAAATGAATGAATGAAGACCAAAGTCCACCTCAACGCCTAATCCAAATCCATTAAAAAAATCCTCAAAACCTCAATTGTCATGCGAATTTCATGAAACTAAAAATTGGAATAAATGCTACTTTGAATTTAATACGCTTGGTTGATAGCTTCAATGTGATAACCAAATCTTGTGACAAAACAATGTCTTGTCGATATCGTTATTCATATTATTTAGCATATCCAATTTTTGCCGAGTAACCGAATTCTTTCTTACTTTATTAGATAAAAAAAATACGGAGTGGATAATTCAAATAAATTTTTACGTCTTATTACCCTCAATACTCGAACTAAGGCGTTACATTTTGAAAAAAAATTAATTTTTGTTAACCTAATTATGCCTTTGGATTTTTTTCAAGAAATATCTAAGTTCCTTATTTATTGTATCTTACTCTACCCTAACCCAAAATTAAATATATCCTTTAAGACTTGGATTTATGACCTTTTATTTTTACAATAAGAATTAGATAGATTATCGGATAAGTTTATTAGATTAACTTATACAAACATCTTATTATTGAAAACAGAAAAGATGATGGATCACTTATATATAACAAGCATATTGCGTTATTTAGCTTATAATAAGTATTGTACTTTTATGTTATTTGAGCTTAATAATGGAATACAATGACCCAATCACCGATCATTATGTTTGGATTGATAGAAGAGAATGAATGAAATGTAATATAATTTAAAATATTTAAAAATCATTGTTTGGCTTAGGGGTGTTCACGGGACGGGTCAGATTTTTCAATTTTTTTATGACCCAATCGGGTCGGGTCATTCGGGTCATTTGACCCGAAACTCGAAATTGAGGAGGTGACCCACGCGGGTCGGGTCGCAGCGGGTCGGGTCGGGTCAACATAATTTACAGTAAATATAATATATTTTTTTTTATACAAATTTTACAAGATATGTGCGTAGCTGAATTGGTAAAGGCTCTGATTGATATGTTGAGAATCTCAGGTTTGATTCCCAGCAATAACATTTCATTTTTAATGAAAGAAAAAAAAATTCGAAATTGTGGATGAAGGGTTTCAAACTTGGAACCTCTTGAACACCAAGAACACACTTTGACATTCTAACTACAATTACTTCTGGTTAAAATTGTATCATAAAAAATATATATTATAATTATAATATCATTTACATTGGGTCGGGTCACACCCGAATTTTCTGAGATAAACCCATGACTCGACTCGAAATTTCGGGTCGGGTCCAATTTGACCCGAAATTTAATTTTAAAATTCATAAACCCGACCGGGTCGGGTCGGATTAGTGCGAGTCGGGTCGGGTCGCGGGTCGACCCGACCATATGAACACCCATAGTTTGGCTTAATGGAAGTGAATGAAAATGAGTGTAATAGAAAGGAGTATTGAGTCATTGAAATAAGTTGCCCAAATCGGGGAGTTAGGGATAGAATGTAACTTAAAAAATAATATTATCTGTGAAAATAAATTTGCCAATTAAGAAAATAATATGAAAATATTTATTTTTTTTTTACTTTTAGAATTTAAGAGGGTGCAATTGTCTTTAAAACATATCTAGTTACATTCCATTAATTTTTATTTTTCAAACAATATTTTAGAACATTACATTATTGACACACTCACAATGTGATTCTTTACTCCCAAGTATAAGAGTGTCGAAATAATAAAATAACCCGGTAAGTCCGGGATCGATCCAAATAGAATAAATTTAATAGGATAAAATAATAATTCAACTAATAAAATAAAAATATTAGGGTAAGAGGATTCACTCTTGATATTTCAACTATAAAATAATTTTTATTTTTTATAAAATATAAATTATAATTATTTCATAATAATCATGTATTAATTATGTCAACACATGTAATCTGTCATGTCGATAATTAGTCCTACCAAGGTACTAACTATGCCAAATATATAAAATCAGTCATAAAGACGGTAATAACATTTGTCTATAACAAGTCCAGTTAGGTACTCAATTATGCCAAATATATAAAACCAGCAGAACCGTATTGTCTATAATTAATGCAAATAGTCCACTCTTTCTCATTTATGAGATTCAAGTATTATCTGTGTCAATCGGGGACTGTTTACACTAGAAAGAGTATGAATTTTATTTGAGAAATTATCACAATTTATAAAATATAATATAAATAAATTTTATTTGAGAAATCATCACAATTTATAAAATATAATATAAATAAAAAATAACATATATTTTCATACCATTATCTTCATTCTTTACCCCAACATGATACAAATTAGCAGAACAAGATATAAATAAAAACACTCACAATTTTATTAATAAAAGAAAAATAAATTACAAAATAAAAAATACACACAAGAGCTCACCCCTTTCCGAAAGGTGGAAAGCAATTGCAATTATTTTTTTAATCATTTTTTGTTTATTTTTATTCGTTTGTCTTTTTTTGCTTTTGTTTTGCTTTTGTTTTATATATTTATATAAAATATATGTATAGTTAAATACATCATAAGCTCATTTTGTCACTAATATAAACACGGTTAATATTTTGCAAGTCCGATTTAAATCTACCTGTCAGGCCCTTTTAAGTTTCTAGGTCTTGGAATTCAGATTTCTTGTCCATTTTTCCGTTAAACATCCGAAACAGTATTTTACCTACACAATAAATAAAAATCACAATAAAAATATATAAAACATAAATTTAACTATTAATTCACTAATGTGGTAAATTAAAGGCTTTAATGAAATTACAAGTGTAAAATAATTAATTTTTCTTTAATAAATGTACATTTTTTAGTGTTCATTACAACCCCAACCAGCTTATTACTAGTCCCTAATAATTTAAGCGAAAACTTAAAAGAAAAATTCTTATCCAAGTCAGTAATTATTTTATTTCTTTATAAATTATAAAATAAGTAAATTCTCATGTAATTTTTATCATTCTTTCATATACCCATAAGATAAAGTACCAATCAATTCATTGTGTCAACAATGTTCACAGCTTTATCCTGAAGTTATATCCGAATTCACACCCATTGGCAATGACAGTTTATTTATATACAAAAATAGTATTTTTTTTTTATAATAATACATATTTAACCGTCGTAACGAGCTTTGAGCCAATGACTCATAAACTAGTAGGCTTTAGGGCACTAGGTTTTAAGAAACCCTACGAACTTAATTTTTCAGATCTCAGATGTCAAAAAGAAGAAGTGTCTGATTTCATTAAGCTTTCTTTTTACCCATGTAATGAGCTTTGAGCCAGTGACTCCTAAACCAGTTGGCCTTAGGGTACTAAGTGTTAGTTAGAGAGACTACGAAATCAAACTTATTCACACATATTTTTTTTCTTTTTTCTCTTTTTTTACACTCAAATTCTACCGTTTTACGTGAATAATCACTACTTGCTGAGGTAAGATGTCTAGTTACTAAGTACAGGCTTAGTTAGTTTTTTTTATTTGTTTTTTTTAAATAAAAACACAAACTCCATTATTTTTAGGTGTTGCCTCCAACAAACTAGAGAACTGGATATTACAAAATTTTCACTTACAACCCATAATCATATATTATCATGTATGTTGATAAATGATAATACTTGTCAAATGAGCATATATAAATCAAATTTAAATAATTTTACGAAGAAATCACAAAATTAAATAATTTCAAAGGAAATGAACAAAAATAACTTGTTAAGAAATAACATAAAAATAAAAATAATTTTTTATTTTTTTATTTTTTACACACTAAACAAAAACAAACAAAAAATTAAAAATAAATAAAAATAAAAGCATTCTAGTCAACTATCCCCTCCCTCCAATCAAATTGAGACATATCCCCTAATGTCTGAATATGAAGAAATAGAGTTTAGAAGACATCACATGATTCATGTGTGTAACATCCATAATGCGGAAATGTTACCGGCAAGTGATGGATCCTCACCACCACCTTGAACCTCAGACCATTTCTAAACTTTTTTGATTATCCCTTTAACTATGTTACTATGACAGATAGTTATTAAACCATGTCACGAACTAATTAATGTTATAAGAACAAACTCGCTAACATTAAATAAATACTTATACATTATATTCGTAATAATATACACATTTAGACTTGACTCACACTGACATACATGCTAACTATCTGAAAGCGAACAACAAATTTAGCATGACACACATATACTCTAGTGACCGTAGTAATCTCAAATCCTCGATCACAGGCTCATGTTTGGTTAAGGCTCACCAGATAAAGCTACATGCAAAACAAATTGTAGAATTATGGGGGTTAGATCGTTTGAACGACATGGTGAGTGGATACTAAAAATAACAAACCATAAGAAAAAATATAAAATATGTCCATAAACCGTTTTTCATGCATGTATCGTCAAAAACATATCAAGCGTTCAATGCCCAAGTCGCTCGCAAAGACTGCGCGAGGAAAGAACGATCATTTTTCAATAAGGTAGCGGGTCAATCCATTTCTAAAGGACGAGACCCTAAATAAGCATCCCGGCGAAAACACAATGATAAGTCGTAAAAGAAAACATAAAAACATACAACGAGTGTCGGGACAGAAACATATCATCAATCAAGCGTCTCAGCGGAAACATGTTGTTGTGATATTTTATATCGTACTGCAAGTGTATGGTGTCAAGTTTTAGTATAAATCAGTGAAAGAGTGTTGAACCCACAGGGATTACGTTAACTCGCATTAAATACTACAATTGATAATCCTAACTTTATATAGAAAACAAATAATAAAGATTTAAATAAATAAATATAAAAATAATTATATAGGAGGAACTAATACGATAGAGATTCTAGAGTCTGATTTCACCTAATTATCCCCCATGTATTTGTCATACCGATTAATCATTGTTCAGTTATATTGTTTATAAGTCAAGACTCCGAAAATATCCACTCCCTCTCTCGAGTATCAGTGAAAATATCATCAACTACAGACTTCGATATCTCTATAAAAATCTAATAGTTAACAACTCGTTACGCTTTGTAATTCTATGTTAACGACTTCAAATGAACTTATATATTCTCTCGAACTCTGTAAAACTCCTAGGTTATATTCTCTAAATCTATTCAAAATTCCCTCTCTCGAGTGATAAATTTGAAACATTCATCATCTTAATTGTGGCCAGCAACAAATAAGCATTAAATTCAAAAGAATATAAATAAACTTAATAAAACTTAATAACAAAATCGACAATCAATATAAAGGTTCAAGCATCAGTTACATCATTCTCCAGAATTAAGGAGTTAGTTTATGACTAAAGATAAAAACAATAAGAATAATGTCATGAATCTAATGGAAATCATTAGAGTTCTAAGAAAGAAATAAGAAGATAAAATCCGAATTGAATCTCTTCCTCTTCGGACGTCACTGCCTTCGTCTCCTCTTGTCGCTATTCAATCCTCATCATTGGATCTCTCTAAAAATAAGTGTTTTGTGTTTTGTGTTGTGTATTAGCCTCTTCCTTGAGTCTTGGACGAGCTTATCTATTTATAATAAAGCCTTGGGTTCATTGGTACATGAAAACCCTAAGATTTGGTGATTTGGTGAGCTGCGGGGTGCCGGGGTGCCCAACTCGCGGGTGCAATATATGGGACTGGTTTTGCTAAGGGCACCGCGGTGCCAAGAACTTGGGCGTCGCGGCGCCAGTGCCTACAATTGACTAGATCTCATCGAGTACATATAAATCGATATATTTTGGGTCTCGTAACTCTTTCTAGATCAAAATTTTTAGCCTTTTTAAATTCAGTGCGCAGCTGATGCTGGTTTTACCGGTTATTGAGTCTAATTCTCCCGATAGGTCCCGAAACACGAGTATTTTCTCCATTCTTGACTTTCTAATGCTTCCTACAATTAACACGTAAAAAAACTACAAATGACATTAAATAATACGAAACTTAGCAAAATAATAAGCTAAGAATATCAGAATAAGTGAGTATAAACCACATTTATCATATATCGATAATTCGAAAAATCATGAAAATATTTAACAAGCGCTGAGACGGAAACATTTAGTCATTATGCATATTCTTTTATTGATTTAAAATTCAAAATAAATAAACTTCAAAACCTGAAAATTTTTAAATTATAAGTCAAGAAAATATAAAAATAAGGCATCCACTCACAGAGATTGATGATTGTTTAGAAACTCATTATGGAATCACTAACGTTGTGAGCTCCTGTCAGTGACATGTAATAAATCAAATTCATTAGACTTAGCATGGCAAAACTAATTCTTAAACATAATTAGGCTATGCAAAGCATGAGATACCAAATTCACTAAAAGTCAGGGTACTCAGGTCATCTAAGAATTTTACGGACCTAGATTCTAAGTTACAGAAGTGCGGTAGTGAAATTTCAAATTATGCCTAGTCGTTGAAATCCCCTGCTCAAAGGTTAACTTCGAAAATTCACTACTATTAATTGGAATATAATCAAGGGTTGAAATTTTAATAGAATGGATTTTCATGTGTCAAGTTTATGTCGATTTTTACGGATCTCAGTTTCAGTTTCGGAAACTTAAGTTTTAATTATGAAATCTTTTAGCATCTCAGATTCAATGAATTGCCTTGAGAGTGGCCATTTGACGGTCACAGGTCAACGAAATTCCATGCCTCATAAGGCATGTCGGTGGGCTCGATGAGAATTTTAGTAGTAGCAAAATCAACGAATTGGATTGGATGCACTGAGCACAGTTGTGAGCGGTTTCATGTTCTTAACATCGGGTTGAAGTAAATATTCAATTTTACACCTTAATTATGGTTTTTATTTATTTATTTATTTATATCACCATGTTGTGTATATAAAAATGATATAAAATGTGTTTTAATATTAGCCACATTTTTATAGAATGTGAAATAGCAGCACGACGTGACCATTATGAGTTTAATTATTTTATTTTCATAAATATCTGCATGTTAGTATAAATTTAAATTGGAACAGACCTATACTAGTAATAAAAATTAAAATTGGGTATATGTAAAATTGGTATATGTGGAGCCCCATTGTGGCG
Organism: Zanthoxylum bungeanum; assembly: GCA_019454045.1. Lineage (NCBI taxonomy): Eukaryota > Viridiplantae > Streptophyta > Magnoliopsida > Sapindales > Rutaceae > Zanthoxylum > Zanthoxylum bungeanum. The sequence goes on from SKCR01043925.1 coordinate 8,369, forward strand.
CACATCTTGGATATTATATTGCCCCGTTGCGGTATTTGCTTATATGGAGCCCTATTGTGGCCCACCTTATAGACCTTGGTTGCCCCATTGTGATAATTATTACGCGGCCCCGAGTGGCGCTATTTAGGCGGTGATGATGCATCCCCGGGTGTAAGTCCCTACTTGCGCAAGGTTTGTTTATTATTGCCCCGTTGTAGCATTTAATCATGTTGAGGCCTGTTACGACACACATTTTAGGCCTACATTGCCTCGTTGCGACGCATATTATAGACCTATATTACGTTGTTGAGGCATTTATCATGTGGCCCTATTGTGGCACATGTTTATATGGCCCCGTGTGCCATATAAACATGTACTTGACTTCATTTAAAATGATTAATTATTGTTTGTTTGAAGAAAAATGATTAATTATTGTTAGTGATGCATATTTTGGATTATATTGGTGAATATATATAAATTATAAATTTGTCATATTTATTGGATATATATATATATATATATATATCTTTCAACCATGCATGATTTTTATAAAATCAATTAAGGTGAGTTATTTAATCCCTATTGAGTACGTGATTTTGCCAACCCCTTAATATCAATCATTCAGGTAGGATTCGGTGGAGAGTGGGGAGTGTGGTGGATTCCTCGAGGACTTTGGATCGTGTTGAGTGAACTCTCTTCCCAAATGGATGTTGATACATTTTCGGAAGTATTTGAATTTTATTTCAAATTATCAGATTATGAAACTATTAGATAATGCATGTCGAAAGTCGGACCATTATTTTATTTTTTTGATTATTTAATCGAGATTGGTGATCACATTTAACTGTTGGAATGTTTTATATATTTTTAACATGATTATATATCTTCTTTATGTTTTAAAGTTTCAGGAGCATGTTTTGAGTCTTTGATAATTTCCTTTAACTTTTGATCTTTAAATCAATTTTATTTTATGTTATTTACTTAAATGTTATTGACTTCGATTTTGGGTCGTGCCATATGACATATATTTTCCACTAGCAAATTTATTAGTTGATTTGAGTTGGCAGATTTATACTTTTCTTATTTCTTGCCAATCTTACACTTGATTTGATTGGAGCTAATATAGCACATGATTCTCGTCAATTTGTTTGTCCCAAATGATACAGGACAAGTTTAGAAAGTCTTTTATTTTATTTATCTATTTAGTTTATTATTATTATTTTTTTAATCTTAGTAAAGAAACGTACAACACAAGTGATGGTGTTTGGCTTCCAAGAAAATGAAAGAAAGTAATGCAGAAAATTCTTTCAGGAAAAAAATATTTTCTATTATATTTTTACTTACACACCATACTGTATAAAACATGATATACATTTCTATATATACAATCAACAACTCTTATTAACAGTCAATAATCTAACCAATCACAATGCAACAATTCTAACAAAATTCTGCCAACTTAGCATTCCACCAATCATAGCATATTAAAACTTTATTAGCATTAAAGGTTGAAGCTAGTAGTAACGACAAAGATATTTTAAGTGATTTTTTAAAATACAAAAACTAAATAATTAATTATCCTAAATTATAAAGAGTACTAAAGATGAATTTTGCCCAACCCAAAAGAAAATTCAGGCAAAAGAGAAAATAAAATGATTGACATTTAACTCCAAAGAAGATAAATCTTTGAATTCGTCTTTTCTACAGATATAAAAGGTCATTTCTAGCAATGATAAAGAGTTTATAGGAAACAAAACATAGACAAAATCATTATCGTAATAATATTATTTTGGTCATTCTTTTTTAATATACCATGAAAATAATTTCGTTTTAATAATAATTGTGTTCTCCTAAACATTTTTTCTTTCAAACAATGTCAAAATTGATGTTCTCAAGAAATCTAATTCTAACCATCGCTGTTATTCTGTTTTCAGCGCAGGTAATAAATGGAAAACTCATGCAATCGTGTGTGGAACAGTTGAGAGAGTTGGCAACATTCATAATTGTTTGACTTTTGTTTTCGATACTTCTTAATGTGTCTTATATTATTTTTTTCCATGGGTCTATCGTCGCTTTCATAATGTTTCAATTTAGATTTATATAATTTTAGATTATTGAAGTACTGTGATATTTATATCTACTAACATATAAAATCGACATATGGTATGTGATTTTGAATTCCGTCTTTGATTGTGAGTGAAATGGATTGTATGAACCTTGTAACATAATGTTCCGTTATTGATAATTGTAATATCTCGAATATTTTTTTCGGAACAGTCCAGGAAGATTTCTAAATTCAAATTTAGAATTTGGAACTGAATGATTTTGAAAATAGGACCTAATGTGTTGGAAAATAGGTGAGAATATTTTTAAGTGAAATTTCGTTCCGATGGAAAACACGTGGTTTCAATAACCGGCTACTCGATTTCTATTTTTATCGTTATACGCGAAAAATTTCTTATTTCGCTATAAAGATAGCAATCGAACTCTGATTGAGTTTATTCTTGAACCATCAGACTCATTTTTCCGAGACAAACAACTTTCATGTTGAACACTTTTCAAAATTTTTCATCAGAATGACTTCAAAAATATGACTTTTCGAGAAACTTCCATGACAGGGGCCTGATTGCAATTTTCAGTGGTCTGAATGTAAATTTCAGAAATATTCCTAGATATACCCCATAGTTTCTTATTATTGCAAAAATGGAAAAATATCTCAAAACACATCACACGACTCCCCATCCCCAAATTCGACTTAGAGGACGCATGGTCGCGCCGGCGATCTGCCCGCCAACACCGATCGGCCAGAGGAGTGTGCCGGCCACCCCTCCACCTTGTGGTGGCTGGCGGCAGCCCCAGCACGTTGTGCACGATAAGGGAGAAGAGAGAGACGCGCGAGTCATGGGTATCCTGATCCCGGCTCGTCGCTTCGTTTCACAACTCGAGCCACTCGTCAAATCGAAGCTCTCGAAGAGTATTACAAGTTGGCGGTGATAGATTTTTCTTTTCGTGCATGGTTGCACGTGAAACGAGGAAGGAAAGTTCTGTTGAATAGTGACCCACTATGAACAGTAGCTTCGATCAGAATTTCATTGATTCCAGCGCGTTCGTGGGATCGTTTGGAGTTTGAATATGGCCTCAAAATCTCGGTAAGACCTCTCGGTAAAAATACACAAATTTCAAGTTTATAATTAAATATTCGGATGTATCCAGTAGCTTCGTAGAATAGAGTATTGATATAAATTGAATTGTTTGAGCATAAGTATGTTGAATATGTGCATTTGGTAGTGAGTGAAAACGAAACTAGTATGTTGAATATGTGCATTTGGTAGCGAGTGAAAACAAAACGAGTTTGATCGATCCGATAGAATATGAAAGTTTTTGGTAAAAGTGGGTTTTTACATATAAATATATATTTTTATTTTAATGATAGTTATGAGTTATAAATGATATTACAAGAATATTTGGATAAACCCGGGTAGGATCAGAGGGTTCGGAATCCTTCTGTTGCATTTGCGGAAACGTTTTCAGAAGATTTTCTAAAAATACGTAAACCGAGAATTTAAGTTAACTAACCATTTGGGTTAGTATGTAATGATGTTTTAAGATTACTGGAACTGAAAACATTGAAATCAGACTTGATTCGATTGTCTCGGAAAGATCCAGAACTTTGTCAAAGCTAAGTCAGGAATTTCATAAGTTGCGATTCTAACGATGTTTCGCCATTTGTTTGGGCAGATGTGACTAGGACGAGTGCTCGTGAAGCTAGGTAAGTAACTCATGTGATAAGAGCTTAATGGGTGATTTCGTGTTTTGAATATACATATATATATATATGGGTTTAGATGATTGATATGTTAGATTAAACAGAAGATATTTAAGAAGTAGTTTGAGAAGAAGTTCAACGTTATGTGTAGTTAAGTGAAATGACCATCGCATGTATGACTTTTGTTATTATCATTATATGAAGTAAGAGGTTTAATGATATTAATGTTTGTATGTATGTATGTATTGACGTGTTTGAAGTGAAATATTTGATAAGCATAATGTCTATGTGTATATATGAATGTACGTAAAGGTATGAATGTGTAACGATATGAAATTGTGTATGTGAATGAATATGAAAATGTATAAGTATATGAGTATGTATTCGTATATGCATATGATGCTAAGATATATATAGGTTGGATATGTTCATTTAGTAAAGACACTATATCAAATGTTCCTAGATAGAGATTCTGAAATGAATATGTTTGATCGATAAAAAAAAGTTAGGAGGACTATCAAAGGTATGACATTTGAATTTTGTAACATGATGTATATTCATATATTTGTATGTGAGTATTTGAATCATGTTTTGGAATATTTGTTATGGATGTTCTTGTGTATGAGAAGTCGTGCGATGAGTTTGGTGTGCCGTGATATGTATTCATGTTTGTATGTTTAATTGATTGATGTTCTTGTGGTATAGTAGTTGAGCTGGTTAGAAATATGTTCGGAAGAAATTCATCTCATACTTATTCTAAAATAGGTAATGAATCTCGTATGAGCATTGTGTGCGTAAGCCAGCCATTTGTGTGTATTATTGGATGATGTGATCTTAGATGTATCGATTGTTATGTATGCTTCATGTTGATAAATATGTCTGACTGTATGTATGTGTATGGCAGAACTCGTGTGTAGGACATATAAGTCGGTGACGTTGTTCCAGGCTCGCGGCCTAGTCGGGAGTACGGAGTAGTCCGCAGGGGAACTAAACCGGAGAAATAACATGGAGTCGCCACCCGGTGTGAACCGGGAAAATGATTTAAGGCCGCACTCACCCCTCGCAAGGGAATACCTCAAACCGTTGGGTTCAGAATGGTCCCTTACTTATGCCACTTGTAATGAAATGAGTTGTGCAATAATTTAATTGGATCTACGCAACATATATTCCAAGAGCATTCTATTTCTAAGTTCACATGCATGAAAATGAAGCTCATAACTAAGTTTGCATATAACCTATATCCAAGTTTGCGTGCATAAAAATAAGTGAAATAAAGGCAAGCACATAATCTCACGAACACATTAAGTAGATAAATGCGGGAATATAAATAAATGATAACAGTAAAAGTGTCAATAATGAAATGATACTATTAATTATGTAATGCAAAAAAATTACCAAAGAATCAAACATGCATGAAATGTGATGAAAAGAAATATGTTAACTGTATGTGCATTCGTGTAGCATTTGAAAACGCGTTCGAACGGTAAACAAAATGTTCACGTTCGTATAACGTTCGAGAAGAGATAAAACCTGATGCATGATAAAACAAAATGCATGCGCGTTCGAGTAGCGTTCGTAAATACGTTCGAACAGACTGAGACATAATGCATACGTTCATGTAGCGTTCGGAAATGCGTTCGAACGAGATTACCAAAATGGCATCTGAAATGACACAAACATATGGATGGATAAATAAATACACAATGTAGGACCTCGCGTGCCTCATTGAACACATTTCACATTCAATTGAGTGTGCTTCGTCCAGTGCGACAAAACATCGTGGTAAAGGTAGCCTTTAGGCATTTCCCTCGAATAGAGGACCTTTAATCCACCCTAGTTAGCCCATGCGCACTAGAATGCAATGCATGCGTAAATAAAGCAATGATATGCAAAGGGTAAATGACATAATAAAAGACGCGGCAAAAAATCGTGGTAAAGGTAGCCTTCAGACATTTCCCTCGAATAGAGGACTTTTAATCCACCCTAGTTAGCCCATGCGCACTAGAATGCAATGCATGCGTAAATAAAGACAACAATAATATAGGACCTCGTATGCTCGATTAAACATATCTCACATTCAATCAAACATACTTCGTCCGGCGCGGTAAAACGTCGTGGCAAAGGTAGCCCTTAGGCTTTTTATCCCTCAAAATGGAGGACCTTTAATCCAACTTGATTTGCCTATGCGCACTATATCATCATGCATAAATAAGTAACATGCAGAAAGTAATAACATACTAACGACTAAATCATTCTTTAAAAATAAATAACATACTAGCAACCCAATCATGCTCGAATACAAGTTGGATGAAACGAAATGTGTGAATCTCTCAAGTGGTACGTGGCATTGTATTCCGAGTGCAAACCGCAATACCGTCCATTCGGATTCGGCTACATAATTTACGTCCGGGTTTCCATCTGACATACCACAAGAGAGAACACATATTCCATTCATTCAAGGACCACAACATGTATCAACAAACGACTCTCATGCGAAGAAATTCTAATAAACAACAAAAAAAAAGATGAGAATAAATAAGAAGAGTGCCCTCAGGTCTAACCTTTTAGGTCGTCTCTTGAAAGGGCGTTATACGGCTGTCGGAAGGGTTGATGCTCCGCAACTCCTCTGGTTCACTGGTCCACTTCTTTCGTTCGCTGTTTTGCTGTTTTGAGTTATCGTTTCCTCTGTTTTACTGTTGTTCGCTGTCTTTTCTGGTCACTGTTTTATGGTAAATAAGGGATTGTTTTTTGCATTTTTAAGGGGTATTGGGGCTACTATTTTAGGCGGTAATTTGGGCAGTTTCTGGGTTGTTTTAAGTGCAGTTTGTGGAGGTGATTTTTGGTGGTTGCATGGACTGTTTTGGGTCGGGATTTTTGGTGTTTACAGGGACTGTCTTGGGCTGTGATTTTCGGTGTTTACCGGGACTGTTTCAGTGATGATGTTTGTGCTGTTAATGAGGGATTTCGGTGAATGAATATGCGTGCAGTGAGGGGTGTGTTGTGAGGGTTGTTGTTGGACGACAATGGGGGCAGTTTTTTTTGCTTTAGGCGTGAATGTGAGCCTATTTCTTTTATATTTTTGTGAGAATGAGCCAGGGGTTCTAAGGTTGGTTTAGGATTCTTTTTATAATGGTTTCTAGGGTTTCTAGGTAAGGAAGGGAATCTCAAAAAAAAGGAAGTGTTTTTATTGGTTTATTAAAGGAAAAGATGTGTTTAATTTAGGGAGTGAATATCTTAATTGGTGTTTGATTAGGGAAGGGATTTGATTTTATTAATTTTATTTGTGACATGCATTTTAAATATTTTAATTATTTTTTGGATGGGTTTTGGTGGGCTAATTGGGCTTGGGCGTGAGGCTAGCAGCAAAATCAAAAGTACCAACACCATTCGAACGCCTATTTGAACGCTCGCAATCTGCTTGACGTTCGAACGTGCTCACGAAGCAGCACGAATGCGAAAGCTGTGAACATGTGAATTGAATCTGATGACATACTTATTCTAAATTTCCCCTTACGACATTTTTTTCCCGCGACTTCCGCAACCTAAAGAGTAGTGCCTCAATACGAGACTCATCATCGGGACTTATATGCAAAAATGTAGTGCCTACAGTCTCCCCCATTTTGATGGGACTTGTGCAGTGTGTGACAATGACAATCCTATCAAAGTTATGCAATGCATTTTTACTTACCTGGCTCGCCAGCTGCCTCCTGACTTGCCTGCTGCTTCGAATGGAGTTGATCTGATGGTCCATTTTCAAATTGTGCTCTATTTTTGGAGCGCCATTTTCGGCATCTGTCGTGTGTGCTCCATTTTTGGAGCGCCATTTTTGGCATCTTGTGTGTGTGCTCCATTTTTGGAGCGTCATTTTCGGCATTTGTTGTGTGTCATCTATTTTTGGAGTGCCATTTTCAGCATCTGTCGTGTGTGTGCTCCATTTTGGAGTGCCATTTTCGGAATCTATTGTGTGTGTGCTCCATTTTGGAGCGCCATTTTTGGCATTTGTTGTGTGTGCTCCATTTTGGAGCGCCATTTTCGACATCTGTTGTGTGTGCTCTATTTTTGGAGCGCCATTTTCGGCATCTGTCGTGTGCGTGCTCCATTTGGAGCGCCATTTTCGGCATCTGTTGTGTGTGTGCTCCATTTTGGAGTGCCTTTTTCGGCATCTGTTGTGTGTGCTCCATTTTGGAGAGCCATTTTCGACATCTTGTTGTGTGTGCTTCATTTTGGAGCGCCATTTTTGGCATCTGTTGTGTGTGCTCCATTTTTGGAGCGCCATTTTCGGCATCTGTTGTGGTCCATTTCCGAACCGTGTTGTACGAGAATATGGCTCATTTTTGAACCGTTACTTGATGAGATGGTCTTTGCCGCTACAAACCTACGAATACAAAACAAAAATTGCATGTATGTGATATGTATGCATGTATGCATGGATATGTTTCCTATTCAGATGGGTTAGGCTTTCCTTGTGCTCCTTGGTGCCATTTGCTTGCAAAAGTATTTGGTCGCCCCTAGGCCTGCTCATAGTTCATTTCTGTCGATTCTCTCTTGGTGATTGCTCAGTTTCCTTTAGTCTCATTGCTCAAGTTCTCGATAATTCCCTTATCGTCGAGGTGGTTGACTAGTCGCCCCCAGACTCGATTTAGCTTTTTGCTCTTCGTTGCTTGCACTTGGCCAAAGTAGATCATGTGATGTGACGTTCCAAAACTGCTGATGATCTGGGCCTCGACCCTGGGACTCATCCCCAAACTTGATACCGATGCTGATGTGGGCCTCAACCCTAGGACTCATCACAAAACTGACACTGATGTGGGCCTCGCCCCTAAACTGATACTGATGTGGGCCTCGCCCCAGACTGATACTGATGTGGGCCTCACCCCAGACTGATACTGATGCGTGCCTCGCCCCCAAACTGATACTGATGCGGGCCTCGCCCCCAAACTGATACTGATGTGAGCCTCGCCCCAGACTGATATTGATGCGGGCCTCGCCCCCAAACCGATACTGATGTGGGCCTCGCCCCAGACTGATACTGATATGGGCCTCGCCCCCAGACTGATACTGATGTGGGCCTCGCCCTCAGACTGATACCGATGTGGACCTCGCCCTCAAACTGATACTGATGCGGGCCTCGCCCCCAAACCGATACTGATGTGGACCTCGCCCCCAGATTGATACTGATGTGGGCCTCGCCCCCAAACTGATACTGATGTGGGCCTCGCCCCCAAACTGATACTGATGTGGGCTTCCCCCCCAAACTGATACTGATGTATTGTACTATTGCTGCTTCTGATTGACTTGTATTTTCCGCTTTCTCTGTCTTTCTTGTGAATACAAAACAAAACAATCACAAAAAGAGAATGGAAATATATTACGTGTATGCATGCATGCATGAATGAGTTTCCTATCCCATCAGGTTAGGTCTTCCGCCAATTCCCTTGGTGACTGCTCGGTCTTCTTTTCCTCAGGTAAAATACTGTTTCATTCTATCCACGTTGATTGGCTCGATGAGCTCGTTCCATTCTAAGTCTGACAGCTCCACCGCCCTGTTTCCCAATTTCTGAATGGCTATCATGTCTTTCTGCTTGCTTCTTCCGAGGATTCCCCATGTTCTAAACATCACTAAGTATAATAGTACCAGGGTTGAATGCTTTTGCCAAATATACTCATGTTGCAGGTTGAAAGGAAGAGACTCAGGTAAGTAAGCGAAATGAACGTCTTTATTATCATCAAGAAAAGGTTCGAACAAGTAGACAAAATCAATGTCTTTATTAAAAATGCAAGATCAAATAAACTAGGAGGAACAACTTCATCATTCGCAGCATTGCCTTCTTCATCGGCCTATGGTTCTCCACTGCTGTCGTTCCCTATCCCCATGAAAGAAACTGGGTGGTTGAGAGTTTGGAGGACAAAGCTTTCGGGCAAGCCGGAGTTGATCTTGTAGGTAGGCGGTGAGACAGAGTGATAGTTCGTTAGGGGGTTCCGATGTGTGTTGGGTTGTTATTTCTCAGGATCAGGTATTTTATGGGCATCAATGAGGTTTTGGATTTCATGCCTAAGGCGGGTGCAGTTGTCAGTTTCGTGGCCTCTCCTCTGATGGAAGTGACAATATAAGCTTAGGTCAGGGTTGGGTGGTACAGGATATGGAGGTGGTTTAGGCTCTAAGGGTTCTAGGAGTCCTTGCACCTTCAGTTTCTCAATCACCTTAGATAAAGGCTTCACATGTTAGAGAAATACCGGTTCCTGATGGCAGCAACCTCGGAAGTAGCGGGCTTGGTCTCAGAATGTCCCCCAAAAGTCCTTCTATTCTGGCCATAGAACTTTATGTTCTCAACTTATTCCTCCTCAATATCCATAACAGTCTCCCTTAACTGTCGAAAATCAGCAATCATCGAAGTCATCCTCCTCAGCTTACCATAAATAGAGGTCTTGATGCCTTTGATGATTATTTTGATTTGGTCATTTTCCGAAGGCCGAGTCTGTATCTTCAGAAGCTGGCTCCTCCAGCGATCTACGTACTCCTTGAAGCTTTCCTCCGGCTTCTACTTGGTATTCTCCAAGTCGCGAAGCGACAAGTCGATCTCCAAGTCCTTGACATATTGTTTCAAAAAGGCTTCCGTTAATTCCCTCCAATCTTCCTTAACATTTCTTTCAAGGCTATGGTACCACACCACGGGTGCCCCCTCAAGCGACATCCCAAACATCTTCTGAAATTGGCATTGCGAAAGGCCTACTGAACTCATGACTGAAATATACTGTCAGAGATGGACCATTGGGTCCCCGTTCCCATTAAACTTGGCTATATTCGGCATTTTAAACTGAGCTGGTAACTGTTCCTCAAACGTCATTGCTTCATAATCCAACAGGTCTTCGTGCTTGCCCTTCATCTTACGAGTAACCGACTCTACCTGATCTTGGAGTTTCTGCAATTCAGTTTGAGACCCTGCCATTTTCCTCGCAGCATATTCAGCCATATCATCATCAAAACCCGGGATATCATCATTCAATCTAGTCAGAGGATCTTCACGCCTCTCATTCTCAGAGTTTCCCCAGCACGGGGCACAACCATATTAGCCATAGCATTAGTCAAGGCTTGCAACTGTTCAGTAACCTTGGTGAGATTGGTCTCTAACTGATCCATACAGGATACCTCGTTCTCTGATTCACTCATGTTTGCTATCGGCCTTTTGATAAGTCTTCCCTCTTTCCTAACCCAACAAGAATCTATGGTGTCTTTTAAAATTCTCAGTCAGCATGTATGCGTGCAATGCATGTAATATATAAGTCGGCCTCTTGTCATTTTAAAGCTTCATCACATTATTGCAAGGTGCAAACTTGTCCCAGTTGAAAAGGCCCAACAGGTTTACAACTTTACGATAACATGGCTAAATAACTTCAAATGATAATGGGCCTAAACACAAGATGGCCCATCGGCATTTTAGAAACTTTTAGCCCAATTGTCATAATATACGAACTTATCCCAGTTTAAATGGCCCAACAAGTTCGCATTTCTGACAAGAAGTCCAACTGAATCCAAATGATAATAGTCTTAAGCATAAGCATAAAGAAACAATTTCAACAGAGTGGCCCATCGGTATTTTAGAAACTTTTAGCCCAATTGTCATAAGATATGAAATCATCCTAGTTTAAATGGCCCAACAAGTTTGCATTTCTGACAATAAGTCCAACTGAATCCAAATGATGATGGTCCCTAAACACAAACACAAGGAAATAGTTTATATTGGTCATACAACTATGGTCTACGTGTGGGTTTACGAGAGTGTAGACAAAGGCTTTTGTTGGCGAAGGATTGCCCACAACTAGGTCTCCCCACTCAAGGGTTCAAGCGACCAAGTGAGCACACCTTTTTTTATACCTTATGGTACGTGCCAACGAGTTATGATACGTGACTGACTGTCAAATGGATTTCATAATGTAGATTCCCCAGAGGGAGGGTGGAGCGAACTCTCTTAAAAACCCAAGCCTCTTAGGCTCTTATCGCTTGGTGATAGGAATAAACAACGAGTCCTCCAAATTAGTCCATCACAGTAAGCTTCGAGTAATGATTATCTAGGTGCCTTTGCAGCTTTTCCTTATAGAAAGGTAATGAATGAAGAAAGACACCAAACCATTACTTAGCTATAATAATGCTTTTGATTAAACCCCTTCAACCCACGATAGACACAATTAACTAAAGCACAAATCACAATCACTACAAGACTTTATTTCGGGGCCAATTCTCTATCTCCAGTGGAGTCGCCAGACTGTAGGACATAGAGTTGGTGACACTGTTCCAGGCTCGCGGCCTAGTCGGGAGTACGGAGTAGTCCGCGGGGGAACTAAACCGGAGAAATAACATGGAGTCGCCACCCGATGTGAACTGGGAAAATGATTTAAGGCCGCACTCACCCCTCGCAAGGGAATACCTCAAACCGTTGGGTTCAGAATGGTCCCTTACTTATGCCACTTGTAATGAAATGATTTGTGCAATAATTTAATCGGATCTACGCAACATATATTTCCAAGAGCATTCTATTTCTAAGTTCTCATGTATGAAATTGAAGCTCATATCTAAGTTTGCATATAACCTATATCCAAGTTTGCGTGCATAAAGATAAGTGAAATAAAGGTAAACACACAATCTCACGAACACATTAAGTAGATAAATGCGGGAATATAAATAAATGATAACAGTAAAAGTGTCAATAATGAAATGATATGATTAATTATGTAATGCAAAAGAAATTACCAAAGAAGCGAACATGCATGAAATGTGATGAAAAGAAATATGTTCACTGTATGTGCGTTCGTGTAGCGTTTGAAAACGCGTTCGAACGGTAAACAGAATGTTTGTGTTCGATTAACGTTCGAGAATGCGTTTGAACGGGATAAAACTTGATGCATGATAAAATAAAATGCATGCTCGTTCGAGAAGCGTTCGTAAATGTGTTCGAATGGACTGAGAAAGAATACATACGTTCGTGTAGCGTTCGGAAACGCGTTCGAACGAGATTACTAAAATGGCATCTGAAACGACAAAAACACATGCATGGATAAACAAATACATAATGTAGGACCTCGCGTGCCTGATTGAACACATTTCACATTCAATCGAGTGCGTTTCGTCCGGCGCGACAAAACATCGTGGTAAAGGTAGCCTTTAGGCATTTCCCTCGAATAGAGGACCTTTAATCCACCCTAGTTATCCCATGCGCACTAGAATGCAATACATACGTAAATAAAGTAATGATATGCAAAGGGTAAATGACATAATAAAAGGCACGGCAAAACATCGTGGTAAAGGTAGCCTTCAGGCATTTCCCTCGAATAGAGGACCTTTAATCCACCATATTTAGCCCATGCGCACTAGAATGCAAAGCATGCATAAATAAAGACAACAATAATATAGGACCTCGTATGCTCGATTAAACATATCTCACATTCAATCAAACATACTTCGTCCGGCGCGACAAAACGTCGTGGCAAAGGTAGCCCTTAGGCTTTTTATCCCTCAAAATGGATAACCTTTAATCCAACTTGATTTGCCCATGCGCACTATATCATCATGCATAAATAAGTAACATGCAGAAAGTAATAACATACTAACGACTAAATCATGCTTAAAAAATAAATAGCATACTAGCAACCCAATCATGCTCGAATACAAGGTTGGATGAAACGAAATGTGTGAATCTCTCAAGTGGTACGTGGCATTGTATTCCGAGTGCAAACCGTAATACCGTCCATTCGGATTCGGCTACAGAATTTACGTCCGAGTTTCCATCTGATATACCAAAAGAGAGAACACATATTCCATTCATTTAAGGACCACAACATGTATCAACAAATGACTCTCATGCGAAGGAATTCTAATAAACAACAAAAAAGATGAGAATAAATAAGAAGGGTGCCCTCAGGGCTAACCTCTTAGATCATCTCTTAAAAGGGCGTTACACGGCCGTCGGAAGAGTTGATGCTCCGTAACTCCTCCGGTTCACTGGTCCACTGCTTTCGTTCGCTGCTTCACTGTTTTAAGTTGTCGTTTCCTCTATTTTACTGTTGTTCGCTGTCTTTTCTGGTCATTGTTTTATGATAAATAAGGGACTATTTTTTGTGTTTTTAAGGGGCATTGAGGCTGCTGTTTTAGGCGGTAATTTGGGCAGTTTCTGGGTTGTTTTCAGTGTAGTTTGTGGAGGCGATTTTCAGTGGTTGCATGGACTGTTTTGGGCTAGGAGTTTTGGTGTTTACAATGACTGTCTTGGGTTGTGATTTTTGGTGTTTACAAGGACTGTTTCAGTGACGATGTTTTCTGTTAAGGAAAGATTTCGGTGAAGGAATATGCGTGCAGTGAGGGGTGTGTTGTGAGGGTTGTTGTTGGACGGCAATGATGGCAGTTGTTTTGCTTTAGGCGTGAATGTGAGCCTATTTCTTTTGTGTTTTTGTGAGAATGAGGTGGGGTTCTAAGGTTGGTTTATGTTTCTTTTTATAATGGTTTCTAGGGTTTCTAGGTAAGAAAGGGAATCCTAAAAAAAAGAAAGTGTTTTGATTGGTTTATGAAAGGAAAAAAATGTGTTTAATTTAGGGAGTGAATATGTTAATTGGTGTTTGATTAGGGAAGGGATTTGATTAGATTAGGAAGGGATTTGATTTGATTTATTTAATTTAATTTAATTTGTGACATGCATTTTAAATATTTTAATTATTTTTTGGATGGGTTTTGGTGGGCTGATTGGGCTTGGGCGTGAGGCTAGCAGCAAAACCAGAAGTACCAACATCATTCGAACGCCTATTCGAATGCTACATGAACGCCCGCAATCTGCTTGACGTTCGAACGTGCTCACGAACGCAGCACGAATGTGAAAGCTGTGAACATGTGATTTGAATCTGATGACATACTTATTTTGAATTTCCCCTTCCGATATTCGTTTCCCATGACTTCCGTAACCTAAAGAGTAGTGCCTCCGTACGAGACTCATCATCGAGACTTATATGTAAAAATGTAGTGCCTACCTCGTGATATGTATGGATTATGTATGCGTATGTGAAATGAATGGATGATTTGATACCGATGCAAATATCAGAGATTATAATGCGCATTTGTTAGGTTGTATTGATATGTACGTTTATGTGTAAGGATTCTTAAATTATATTGAATTTATATAAAAAAAGTGTACTATGATATGTGTGAAGGTATATGAAACCCCAAGTGTTAAGTTATTGTAGGGTTATCATGGATTAAAGAAGGTTAAAGAAATATTGTTTTGATATTGAAGAAATAGGTTTTGGTATTACAGATAGTTTGTAACTGAATATAGTAAAATTTGTTAGATTTACCGATTTGATTATATTTCAAAGATATTTAATGTGATAAGTATTAATATGTGACTTAATGTTTCAAGATTGAAATAATTTCGATGTTATGTGACATACTTTGTGATTTCGAATCCATGTTTCGTGTGCTTTGAATCTCTAGCCACTACCTTGATAATATATGTAAATATGTAAATATGAAAATTTGATATGGGTAAAGTATAAAGGATAATAGAATGTTGATAATTCTAAGACTCGTAATAACTTGAAAACTCTAAAAAAATTCTAGTGTGAGTAATTTGTGTGTTTTGTTTGTAATGCTTGCATAGTTACTTATTGAATTTTTATAAATCACACCAAACGGTTTACTAGTTTTGCTGGTTGGCTTCCAGATTAGTCCACCACGACAACTTTGGAAGTCATGCTTGAGACGCGGATCACCCAAGCAGCAGCCACCCTCACAAGTGTCATGGGAGAAGTTATAGAAGTTTAAAAAGTTTAGGATATTTTGGTTATTCTTTTTATTTTGTTGTGCTGAGCACGTGATATATATATATATATATATATTAAGTAAATTTTTTGATTGCTTATGATGTTGTGGGCACTGAACCCTTGAGTGTTGATAGATGATATGGGCACAGAGCCCTTATGTGGTGATTTTGATGTGTTGGTGTGGACTTGAGGTCTATTTTGATATATGATGTTCTTTTTTAGGTTCGTTTTGGTGTTGGACTGAGATTCAGGTTGTCCAGTTTTAGGATATATCATGCCGAATTTTCGATAGATTTCGAGGCTTATGGAGATGAGTCAATCCTATCTCCTGCCAATAACATCCTACATCTGGCGGGGTGTTACAATAATATATGTGTAGTTTGTGAATAACTTGTAATATACTCCGTTTTGATAAGACATGTTTTTTTATTGTAAAAAGATCGATGGTAGTATCTGTGTGGGACATATGTCTGTGATTCGTTTGTTTGAAAGTTCCGGATTGCGTATTAGAAAAACGACATTGGAGATATGTATAGAGTGTATTATTGAATGTGTATATGTGTATATTTGTGTAAATGTGTATATGTGCATATGAGTGTATGTAACTCAGAAATGGGATGTTCGAAGAATGTTGGGTATGCGGTTTCTCATTCGTATAAGATACGTTTATGAGCATCTATAAATAACATGGATGCCAAGCGTTCAAAAGGTATTTCGTATAAAAGATTTATTGTTTGATTTTTTTTTTTAAAAAGAAAATCTTAAAAGGTTTCGACTTGATGATATTTCTAAGGTTTTCTGATAAATAATTGCATATAAGTACATATATATATATATATATGTTTTATTTAATGTACTTTATTTGAAAGATATTATTGCTTCTCTTAATGTATCTGGCTACTTACTGAGTTTTAAAACTAACACTACATCATTTTGTTAGTTTTGCAGGATAGGCTACTAGATTGGTCGACTATCAAACTTTGGATGCTGATGTTCAAGGTGAGGGTTCACTCAAGTTATAGTCACTCGTACTAGAGTCCTAGGAATTATATTTGTGTATAGAAAATTACATTTCTGGTTTATGTTTTGTGTCAGTCATCGCATATCGATGTACATATGTAAACAAATATCATGAGTTGTATGTGTAATTATAGGCATGAGCCCTTAGCTTTTGAGATTTAATGTGTTTCAAATGGACATGAGGTCCTTTGGGTATATTATGTTTAATATAGATTGTTAAATATTAGAGTTTGTCATGTCCGTTTTCGGTTGGTTTGAGGCTCTGTGAGATAGGTTGTCTCTGTCTCCTGCCAATAACGTCATGCTTCTGGTGGGATGTTACATAATGGTATCATAGCAAAGGTTTAAGTGTCAGTGACTGCAGCTACATGGTATCCCATCGTCGGAGTAAGTTTCTTGTTATGCATAGACCATATAGGTCTTATGATTGTAACTTATTGTAACTTTGCTAGATATGTATATGATATGATGTGATATGTATGCGATATGTATGACTATGATATGATATGATATGTATATGGTATGTAAGACTTTGATATGATGTCACATGAACTAATATGATTTGATATGATATGGCCTGAAAATGATACAAAATAAGGTAGATTCTGCGTGAGTTGACATGATATAATATGATGCGATTTGAAATGATATAAAGGAATTTGATATAAATGGAATGCGTTTTGTGAGAATTGATATGATGTGATTTGATTTGGTACGATCTAATGTTATATGAACGGGTGGTTATAAATCGAATTATTCTGTGTGATTTGATGTAATTCGAATTGATGTGCTCTGATTTGATGTGGTTTGATTTGAATATGAATCAGGCGAGCATCTGAAATAACCCGAGAGTATGAGATCTGATAGAGTTTTATTTTGGTATGATCAGAATCCTTCTGATGTATATCCGTTATGTTTTGGCATGAATTCGATATGATGAGATATGGTCTGTTCGATATGGAATGTGTAATTTTGACGATGTATAGTGTAAGATAGCTTTTGGACACATACCAGATAGTTTCGGCATATGTATTTAGCCATGATAGATCAGATATAATGATGAGGAAATTTTGAGGATGAAATTTTATAAGGGAGGAAGAATATAACACCCGAGGTATTTGGTATGTTTAGTATAGTCATCATTGTCATATAGGTCATGTAAGCGATGTGTATTGCTAGCGTTAGATGTATGCAGGTTAGTTGGGACTCCGGATTAAGTCCAAGAGCATTTGAGATCATTTTGCATTCATTCTGCCTTAGATTTGTCATTCCATTAAGTTCATATTTGTGTGGGCATTCATGCACAAAGAAACATTTGCGTTTGTGGCACGTTCTTCTATCCGTTTAAATGAAGCTTTCCAGAAGGCTTTTGTTTGAGTCACGTTCAACAAGAGTTCGAACGCAAGACTTCGGAATGCTCACGTTCGAGTTGCGTTTGGCAGGGGTTTGAACACGACAACGATTTTTAGACATAATGTTATGGATTTCAATCCACTATATAAAGGTCTTTCAAGAAATTTTTATTCATTTTCGCTCATCTCTCTCCCTCACGATATTTTTTCCCCTCAAATACACCTCTTTCTTTTCTCTCAAAATCAAGCCAAATCATGAGGATTTCATGGATTTCCAAGCATAAGAAAGATCAGGTAAGCTTCATAACCTCCATTTTCATGGTTATTTTGCATTTTCTCATATTATCGTTCTTTACCATTTCAAAAATTCATAGTTTTATATGATTAAGTTGATAATCAAGCTTAAGTAGGTTGTCATTAGTAAGATTTGTGTATGACTTGGGTTGTTATGTCTTGTGTGATATCCATCTTGGATTTTAGGATTTTTGCTTGTATGGCTAGTTAATCATGTATTGGTAATATTTAATGACACGATATATGTGTATGGATTTGGTCAGAATTGTCAAGGTTATAAAATGAGTGTTTTGGCCGAAAGTTAAAAATTGAATTCAATTTGATGTTGAGTTTATATAAGTGTTGATAAGCATGAAACATATATCATATGTTGATGATACGCATGTATAGATGGGCCTTAGTCTTGACCTTAGTTATTGAGAGAGTTGTTTTGAAGTGGATAATGTAAGGGTATTAAGCATGATGTTGAACAAGATGGTTGGGTGGTGTGTGATGAGACTAGTGATTGAATTAGTGATGTTGAGTTGTGTTAATGGTGACAGAATATGCATGTGTGTGTTATGTGGATGGCCGAGAGTAAGGCTTGTAAAGGAAGCTTGAGTTTGTGTTGTTCTGGCTGATTTGGCCACCAAGGGTTTGGGTTGGTCGTAGCCATGGGTTTGGGGTGGCCCAATGTGGTTAGCATGGTTTGATAGAATTATTCTCAAAACCTTGTGTTATGAGTGTAGTGGCATAAGTAGGAGGTTAGAATTATGTTAATGGAATGTACTTTGATAATAGTACTTCTTGAGGTATGAGAAATTTGTCAAGATTTGATGGATATTTAATGTGCTTTGTGATATACTTGACTTGTGAATATTCGTTTAGAAGCACTTGTTAGGATTGTTCGGATGGTGTTCATTTTATACATATTTTAAAATAGGTGATGAATCTTTTACGATCTTGTATATATAAGTCAGTACATGTGTAAGCCTATGTATGATCTATTGTGTGATGCTCTAGTTTATGTTTTTAGTTTGTGATTGAAATGCACATTTTCAAATTTTGAATGATTGCCAATGGATAATGAATTTGATATGTGTATAGATGCTTTTGATTGTTTGTCTCTGAATGCTGTGTATGCCGTTTTTGAAAAAGTATTACCATCAAATGAAAAGTTTTGAATCGAGTGCAGATTATTTTGTTAATCATTTTCGGAAATAAGGGTTTTGGGAAAGGATTTTTCTAGTCTGACTTATATTTTGGTGTCACGATATTTAATTACATGATTTTTGACTGAAAATGAAAAGAAAATATTTTTGTCTCGGCGATTGGAATCTGTTTTTGATATTTTTAAAAAAAACATAAAATTATATTTCTGTCGAGACGCTTGGAAACTTATTTCCGTCACGGTTGACCGGCGTAAACACACACGTATAACGCAAGCGCACGTATCGTTCAGTAGTATAAAAATATCGATCCCACGAGGACTTAATTCCTACTGTTGTTATTAATTATTGAATCTACTTCTTTACAGATATCTAATTGAGGGAGAATAGAATTGATTGCTTGATTGAATTGGTTGATTGTAGATTTGCTAAATAGATAAATAAATAAAAAGATAAAAGAAAATACTAAGGAAAATAAAAGACACAAAGATCTAAGATTGTGATTTCTTTTAATATCATTTAAAAGATGAAGTGATTATTTTATGTTTGTGTAATAAATCAGTTTACTAACCTGGAACACTAAATTATGTAAAAGCCTCTTCCGATGGTCAACTACAAATACCCAGTATAACCCAATTGAATCATATTCCTATGTCAACCAAATTACCTGGATTCATTAAATTTAAGTTCCAATTATGGCTACCCCCGCCCTACAGGTATATTCATATCCTGTAAGGAAATCTATTAAAGGGTTATCTATCCTCAAGGAAGATCGTGGGCTATTAAGTCTAAGGCTGAAACCTAAAATCCCTATGTCTAGTTCATTTTAGATTTACCATATCAATCTTATTGGTGATCAGACAACAAGAAGCATTAGCTTAAGACTTAATAAATAAACCTTTAAATTACCCAACTATAAAATAATCCCTTATAAACCGGTGATATTAAAAGTCATCACAACCTCAGAAAACTAACACATAACTAGGACTAGTAAATTCATAAAAGTAAAAGACATAAAGTAAAAATACTGAAAAGTAAATTACAATAAAATAAAATGCTAAGGTAAAAGGAATTACTTTTACTATAACTAATTTAGATATCTCCCATAAAATAATATATAAACTTGTGAGAATATTACCAACAGACCATTCTGGCGGTATCCTGATTAAGTCAAATTAAGTCCAACCAGCCATTAAGGCGGAACCAAAAATAAATTTACCAATCGACCAGTCTGGCGGTATCATTGATTAGTCAGGTTTAAACCAGATTAAAATTAAATTACCAACCGACCAATATAGCGGTATCCCTTATTAAGTCAATATTTTAAATAGTTAATATATTATTTTTAAGGGAGATTAATCTAAATAGTAACAATAAAAGAATTACCTTTCACCCTAGCTGAAGAAATTACTTCAACATGATGAATAGTAAAAACTGTAAAAAGTAAAAAGTAAAAATTAAATTACTATTATTACAAAACGTAATTAAAATTATTTACAAAACTAAATATTAAAAAACTAAAAAAAATAAAAAATAAAATTTCTAGAGAGAGAAACTCTCTCTTTAGAGAGAATTCAAGAGAGAGAGAGGTGTGTTGAAATCTAAAATTTCGCGCTGAATTTATAGGCAAAAATTTCACTGTTCGCGCGTCGCGACGCCAAGGACCTCAGCGTCGCGACTCTGGATTTGTCGACGTGGCACGATGACAGCTTGACACGTAGCGATTCGGATAAGAGGATAAGGTCGACACGTGTCATGGCGGCTAAGACTCAATTATTATGCTGACGTCATTGGTGACGTGGCACTGTTCATGACGTCATTGGTGACGTCATGATGATGTGGCGTGCGCACGTTAGCGGATCTTCTGTGGTGGTGACGTGTGTCAAGGCGCACGTTAGCAAAGTCAAACTTCTCAAATTCTGACCTGTTGAACCGGCGCACTTTAGCAAATCCGGCGCATGCTGGGCGTCGCGGCGCGCAATGATTCAGCGTCGCGACGCGCAAAAGACTAAAATATCCATGTTGACGCATTTTTTCCGGTTTTGCCCCAAATTGCCTCCAGTGCTGTCCAAACTTTATTTATCTGCAAAATAACAATAAAACACATCAAAACGTTCACAAAACTCAAGAAACTATACAAAATATTAAGTTAAATGAGTGAGAAATAGTGATATAAATACCACTTATCACACCCCCAAACCTAACATTTTGCTAGTCCTCGAGCAAAATACAAAATAAAATAACATAATAAAATTTAACTAAGCCATTTTCGTAGGGATCACGGTTGCATTTAGCATATGCAACAAGCCTTTTAACCCCTAGGTGTCCCTAGTGGACGAGTGTAGTCTCGTGAGGGTTTACAGCAATGATACCCACAAACATTTTACAAAAGTAAAAATGTATTAAAACTAATGCACACAAAAGCAAAAAGGCAAGCGAAAAGAGAATAAAGAAAGTGACTAATCAGGTGAAAATTCTACTCCAAGTTACTAGTTGTTTTGTTTCTTTCTAAATTACCGAATAAGTAAATTCTCCGATTATTTTTACCATTCTCCATATACACAGCTAACAAAATATTAATCAACTCATTTTTTCCCACAATAGTCATAAGTGCAGTTGATAAGAGAGTAATATTTTTGTCCTAAAGTTCTATCAGATTTCACACATTTTTGTAGCAATGGAATAATTTTCTGATTTTTCTGATTTTTTCTTTTGATTTTTTCTCTATTTTATAATTTATATACAATACCTTCCGTCTATGTAGCGAGCTTTGGGTCGGTGGCTCCCAAAC
Source organism: Zanthoxylum bungeanum (assembly GCA_019454045.1). Lineage (NCBI taxonomy): Eukaryota > Viridiplantae > Streptophyta > Magnoliopsida > Sapindales > Rutaceae > Zanthoxylum > Zanthoxylum bungeanum. The sequence continues at coordinate 30,518 of SKCR01043925.1, forward strand.
CAGTTGGCTTTAGGGCACCAGGTGTTAAGACACCCCTACGAACTTAATTACTCAGACTTCAGATAAATATATATATATATATATATATATATATATATATATATATATATATATATATATATATATATATATATATTTGCAGCATCTTTGATCCATGTAACGAGCTTTGGGCCAATGACTCCCAAACCAGTTGGTTTTAGGGCACTATGTATTAAAACACCCTTACAGACTTAATAACTCGGATCTCAGACGTTTTTTTTTTTTTTTTTACTCCATCACTATTTAGAGATGCTTCCTCCAATTAAACTATAGCACGGAATATTACAAACTTTTCAATTTAAGCTCATGTCCGTATGTTTCCATGTAAGTTCATAATACCTGTCAACTGAACATAAGAAGATCCATTTTAGTCAGATTTATGGAGAATTCACAAATTAAATAATTCAAAATGAAATAAACAAAAATTAACTTATTTCGAAATAGGTTTGAGATACGTCTCAGGAGCGGAAATTCCTTACTCGGCTATCTCTTACCAATTCCACCTTTTAGTCAAAATAAAAACAAAAAATGCAAAATATTTTTGTAATTTTTTTGAAACTTTTTCAATTTTTTTGTATTTTCGAAAAATTTTGAACTAAAAATAAAAAAAACAAACAAACTAAAAACAAGGTACTAATCAATTAAAGAACTCCTATTGATTTTAACGGAATTTTGTTGCATAAATGAAAAATTTTAACGGAAAGTATTAACACAAAAGTTATGCACCCCCAAACCTAAATTAAGCATTGTCCATAATGCGTTCAAAACATAAACAAAATGTAGGAACAATGGTACCGAGTTTACGCGTCAGTCTCGTCCTCGTCGCTATCTGAAAGTGGATCTGGAAATTGTGGAACAGTGATGTGCAAGTCTCTCGCCATATGCTGCAATGCCTGTCCCATGGCAATGTTGTAATTAGTGAGAAAATCAACACGCCTCTCCAAATGATCAAATCTATCTGAAACTGAACGAGACTGTGCTGCTCTATGTGGCTGAGCAGGTGGCTGCTGTGGAGCAGCTGCAGGTGCTGATGAAGATGGTCCAGCAGGTATTGTCTCTCTGTTCGGAGTTGCTGGATTATGCGGGCTGTTAAAGCTGTCATGGGTTGCATTGTTTCTTCTCTGGGATCAACATGAACCATACCCAAAGTACAAAGTGATGTGATCAGGTAGCAGTATAACAGACCTGCCTGTGTTGATCTCGCAGCCCAAGCTATATTTGTTGAGATTAACTGTCCAACATCAATAGTAAAGCCCTCCAGAATGCAATATAACAAGATCATGCGTTCCTTTGTGACATAAGTAATGTGTGATCCTGGTAACAACGATCGGGTCACAAAATGGAACCACACCTTTGCTTCAGGTTTGAGTAATCTTGAACTTATCTTCTGGTGTTCCCCATTACTACTCAATACCCAAGCCGCATTAGGAACACACAATGTTTCTGTTAAATGTGTAATATCAATCTCCTCCTTAACTGCAGAGTACTCATCAGCTTCCATATCAGGTAATCCATAGAATCTGTTAATTGTAGTAGGATCAAATGCTACCTGTTGATCTCTAACCATTGCTACATATGCACGATGCTCATAAGCATTAGCGTAAAACTCCCGTACAATAGCTGTATAAGCGGGGTGAGGCTGCAAACAAAACTTTTGCCAGTGTCTGGTTGCAATGATCCTGTCAATCTCCGGGAATAGTCCGGGCGGATTTCAAAACCCCTCTCCATAATATGAATTTTTCTAGTCATTCCCTCTTCGAATCTCCTTTCTGCAGCTGCCGAAACAAATTTTGTAGTGTCAAAACTGGGTTCAGCAGATGTTGAAGCTCTGGATCTCTTCGGTGGCATTTTTCTTTCGAAATTTTGACAGAATCTCCTATGTAAACTCAAAATTTCCTCAAATTCACCCTAAAACTAACACTTCAAAAATCATAACAATGTCAAACTTCGCCCCCAATTCTACAAATCAATCCTCAAATCAGAAATCTCCCAATTACTCACTGCCAAACTTTCAAATTCACAACCCTCCAATTTCAACAAAATTAATCAACCACAAACTCTTTCAATTCTCGATTATCCCCATTTCACTGCCAAAATTTCAAATCCAGTAACATCCAATTTTTATCAAAATTAACCACACAAATTATCCATTATGACCGGAAATGATGCTTGACGAACCGCATCTGATGATGGAGGATTTTGGTCGTGGATCTGATGCTGTCTTGGTTATTTACGGTGGTGGGTATCTCAGCTTTGGTCTATTTGGCAGTGGATCACGGTGGTGGTTGCGGCTGTTGGTGGGTTGATTCGGCTTCGTTCTTGATGGATCTTGGCAGTGGGTTCGGTCACGGTTTGCGACGGTGTTGCTAATACTCGGTAAGACAGTGGCAATTTGGCTCGGCAATGGACTGGTTTGTCTCAGTTTGGTCGCAGGTGATGGCTTCTGGTTTCGGCTGCTGTTTGGATGGTGATGGCTCGGTGTGGTTGATGATGATGGCTCGGTGGATCGCGGTTGAGTCACGGCTCTGGTTTTGTTTCGTTAGTTTCGGTCTCGACGAGGTGGTGTCTTGGTTGTTGAGGCTCGGTTTAGGCTCGGCGAAGGAAGTGTTTGGTGGCTTATGGTGGTTGCTCACGGTGTGGATCTCGGCGATGGTGGCTCTGCAGTGGGTGAACTCGGCGGTAGATCTTTCATTGATGGTGGTTTGACACGGCTCGGTTTTGGTTTGTTCTTGTTGCGGTTGTGGTCAGTTTGGATCTCGGTTTGATGGTGGCTGGTGGGTCTTGGTTTCTGGTAGATCTCGACAATGGCTCTCGATTTGGTGGGTCTCGGCTGGCTGGATCGTGCGTGGTGGGTGGTGGCTCTCAGTTTTGTCTCTAATCTCAGTTGAGGACGAGGTTTTGCTCGGTGGTGAGGTTATGGTGAGTCTCAGTTTTGAGGTGATGGTTGGTGATTGGTTGAGGATGAAGAAGATGAAGAGTGAAAGGAGATGCTTCCAGTGCCCTGCTTTTGTCTCTGATTTCGATTCAGCGTCGCGACGCCAAAAATTGCCTAGCGTCGCGACACTCGGTTCTTTAGGGTTAGGGTTTAGACTCGGGATTTTTTTTTTTGGCAAAACCATGTCTTGTGACAGATAAATCCATAGGGACACGTCTCAAAAGATGTCTCCTTACTTAGCCGTCTCCTGGATCAACTTTGTATTTTCGTGATTTTGTCAAATTTTTATTTTGAAAATCCCGATTGCACTGGCTTGCTTTGTTCTGAAAAATTCCGTTTTAATTTTTTGCAAAACTAACACACAAAATTAAAAAGTTCACAAAAATATAAATTACAACAAATTGCATGGGTTGCCTCTCTGCTAGCGCTGAATTTTTCGTCTTCAGCCAGACGTGACTGAAATTCATCTGTTAAGGAGGTTTCAATGTCGTTTTGGATGTCCGATTAAAGACAATCCCGTGAGCGTTGCTTTTGAAGGGTCTCTTCCAACGGTAAAATGACAGAAAATATTTTGTTTTATTCAGTGATCGTGCCACTTTTTTGACTTT
>SKCR01043926.1:0-44829 GCA_019454045.1 Zanthoxylum bungeanum
CAATCTAATATGCATAATGACAATACCATTAACAAGGTTGAAATGAAAGTATAGTTGTGTTATTAATAAATAATAAAATATATTGTACAATACATTATTCATATTGGCGCTCCAAGTACCAACTCCAACAAACTCCCACTTACTTAGTGCCATTTCAGATGGTACCGAAGTCCCATCTCGTCCACATGTTTATCGAATAACTTAGGAGGTAAGGCCTTAGTAAGTGGGTTGTATTATCCTTGAATCTTCAAGACCACTATGTCTTTTCGTCTAATGATTTCTCTAATCACACGATATTTCCTTTCCACGAGTTTAGACATGGAATGCACTCTCGGCTCCTTAGCTTACGCAATGACTCCGCTATTATCACAGTACAATGGGATCAGATCTTTAATACTAGGAACAATGTCAAATTCTGTGATAAAATTTCTAATCTAAACAGCTTCTTTAGTAGATTCTGAATTCGCTATAAATTCCGCCTCAGTGGTGGAATCAGCTGTTGAGCCCTGCTTTGAAAATCGCCAACTAACAGTACCGCCATTAAGGGTGACTATGTATCCGGATGTAGACTTTTTATCATCCGGATCTCCCAAGAAGTCTGAGTCTGTATAACTCTTATCTTGTAGCTCATCTTCTGCATATATGAGAAACGTATCCTTAGTACCCTTAATATATTTCATGATATGTTTTAAGACTGTCTAATGATCATTACTTGGATCATATTGATATCGGCTAGTCACACTGACACATAAACCGATGTCAGGTCTCGTAAATAACATAACATACATAATGCTTCTAATACAAGAAGCATATTGCAAGTTAAACATTCTAACTCTCTCTTCCTCAGTCTGAGGTGCCATTTTCTTCGAAAGATATATGTCTTATCGAAAAGGTACATTTACTGGCTTGTAGTTGGTAAAACTATACCTTTCTAACATTTTATCTATGTACATGGATTGCGACAACCTTATAAGCTTCATAACTCTATCCTGGTAGAGCCTTATACCCAGTATGTAGGAAGCTTCACCCATGTCTTTCAAGGAGAAGTTCTTACAAAGGTAGACTTTCACATTTTCCATCAATCCTATATCATTCCCAATGATAAGGATATCGTCTATATAACTGTCTTATAAACATACTGTTCTTCCTCATTCTTGATGAATCCAGATAATCTAATTATCTCATCAAAATGATGATTCTAGCTTTGGGATGCACGTTTAAGTCCATAAATAGACTTAGTGAGCTTGCAAACCAAGTTTGAAGTCTTACTGGATACAAAACTTTCTAGTTATCCCATATAGATATCCTCCTCGAGGAATCTATTTAGGAATGCGATTTTCACATCCATCTGCCATATCTCATAATTGTGATATGCATGGATGGCTAAAGAATCCTAATGGATTGTTGCATGGCTACTAGTGAAAAAGTTTCCTCATAATCAATACCAGGACATTTAGTATAACCTTTTGCTACCAGTCGGGCCTTAAAGGTTTCCACCTTTCCATCGAGCCCTCGTTTCCTTTTATAAACCCATTTACAACCAATAGTTTTAACTCATTCAGGAAGTTCAACCAAGTCCCAAACTTGATTGTCATACATAGAATCCATCTCGGACTTCATGGAAAGTGCCAAAACGAGCAACAAATACATTTCATTGCTCATAATTGTAGAATTGGTATCCCAAATAATTTTTCAGGATATCTAACGAACCTATATTTATCCCCTTGGGCGCTAGTTTATTCCGCTGTATAACTCTAATGTATATAGGACAACCCCAAATATTTAAATATCTATGATTTGGATTTCTACCGAACCATATCTGGTACGAGGTCATAGAAATAGCTTTCGATGGAACTCTGTTAAATATATGGGCAACGATAATTAAACCGTAACCCCAAAGGTAATATAGAAGATCTGTATAGCTCATGAAGATCATACCATATCCAATAAAGTATGATTTCTCCTTTCAGACATACCATTATGTTGAGTAGTTCCTTGTGGGCTATATTGGGCGAGAATCCCATTCTCTCTTAAATAACTTCTGAATTTGTCGCTCATGAATTCACTGCCTCGATCTGATCAAAGGCACTTAATGGATTTTCCGATTTCATTTCTACTTCGTATCGAAATATTTTGAACTTTTCAAATATTTCCGATTTATATATCATCAAATAAACATATCCATATCTTGACTTATCATCCGTGAAAGTCATGAAGAGTGTTGAACTATCATGAGCGGCATGATATAATGGACCACATACATCTCGGTGTACTGGTTCCAATAAATCTTCAGCATGGTGTCTAACATCAAGAAATAGGGCATTTGTCATTTTCCATTAGATATATGACTCACAAATTGAATAAGGATCTAAGGTAAGATCATCAATCAAACCATTCCTAACTAATTTTAATAGACGTCTAATACCTATGTGGCCCAATCTCATATGCCATAAATCAGTATTATTTAATTTAGATCTTTTACTTATATTTTCATCTACATTAAATACATCTCTATATGTTTCCAAAACATAATGATCGTTAAATAAAAAACATTCACATATCAAATAGTTGTCTTTATTATATAAACAAAAAGTACCATCTTTAATTTTTATTTTATATCAATCCTTATCTAATACCGGCAACGATATTATCTATCTGATAAGAGAGGATACATAATAATAGTAATGTAAAATTAATTTACATCCATTATGAAGATCTAGAAAACCTGTTCTGATGGCTTTGACATTCAATATCTCACCATTCCTAACTTTAAGATGAATCTCTCCTTTGTTCTACCTATTTTAATCCTCATGACCTGCATGGAGTTGCAAATATGAGTGGGATTGTCGGTGTATAACACCCAACCACTATTTGCATCTAAGGCTAATGAGATGTCAATAATAAGAAAAATACAAAACGTATCTGAGGGTTCTGCCTTTCCTTTCAGATTTGGACAATCTTTCTTCCAGTGTCCAGACTTCTTGCACTGTAGAGATATATCACGAGCTACATGCGGTCTTGCCGATTTGTGCTTCTTTGAGTTTCTCATTGATATCTTATTCTTTCTCATTTTGATTTTCTTTGACTTTCTAGATGTCTTTGAAGAGCTTTCTCCACCATAGAGGTACAAAGTGAGATTGCCTTTCTTTAAATCACGCTTCGTCATGTGTAACATATTATGAATTGAAGTTCTTCATAAATGGTTTGCATCGAATGCATATGAAAGTTTAACACAAAGCCAGCGTAAGTACAAGGCAAAGAAGATATAATCAAATTTTGGCCTACCCGTTCATCAATCATAATGTCCTGTCGTTCCAGATATCAAATCAGTCTATCATATTCAAAACATGAATGCTAACCGCTCCTTCATCCTTGAGCGTAGCACAAAACAATCCGATATATTTCAATTTCTTGATTTATTTCGAACAACTCCTTGAGTGTTCTCATAATGCTCCAAGCATCAAATACCTCAATGCAATGTCTTAGCAAATCTGGAACAATCGATCCTAAAATATAGGATTTCACCCTTAGGTTATCATCCTTCCATTTATCAAAAGTCTCTCGCTCTTCAGGAGTGGAATCAGGATCGATTTCAATAGATAATAGATTGATCGTCACATAGCTCAACTTTTCTGACTCCAAGACAAGGCGGATGTTCATTTCCCATTCAAAACAGTTCTCGATTCCTTTCAATTTTTTAAAAACAAAGTTGAGCTAATGTATTTGCGGCAACCATCTACAAGATAATCATTAACACTAGCAGAACATCTTTATTTCAATATAAAAACACTAATACGATTATGGATTTTAAATCTATTAGTGCCCTCCCACTATTTTACGTAATTCCGTAATCTCCTTACGAAAAAACGGAAAAATAGAAATTTGATAATCGAAATTTCATTGCGGGAAGTGGATCCCGTGAAATTTACTCCAGCCTCACAATAATGACGGTCTTGGCCTTCATAAACTCATTAGGTAGACCTCTAAGGTCAATCACATTCATGTGACTCCTAAGTTTGGTCTTGAATCATTTCTTATCCCCACAATAATGACGGTATTAGATTAAGATGTGTTATAGGTGTATACTTGTCAATATGCACTAATAAGCTTCGTAAGTACACCCTAACAATAATGATGGTATTGGGTGACTATGTCAACTTATCACGCTACATCTAATATTTTACCGAAGCGACCTACGTTCTGACCTTTTGTAACCATCACAATAATGACGATATTAGACAAAAATAATAAGAACTCATTCATCTCCGTAATGACAAGAAGAACATCCAATAATGCTACAATAATATTAATACTATTACTTAAAATAAATTAATCACATAATCACACGAGATTTATGACAATCAAGTCATTAACATACTTGGGTCAAAATAAAAATTTTAATTTAAAAAAATACAATGCATATCTAATATGAATTATGCATAAATAAATTAAAGTTATAGAGGCATAGATTCAAATACATGTCAAACATGCAACATGTGTTGTGTAGTTAAGACATGCACATATACCATTCTGTTGGGGCGGTTGTGGAACCCATAGGGTCGGATCGATGTCCTGTAGAGCGAAAGTGAGACTAACCCATTGATATCAAGCATGGATGTATTTTAAAATTATTTTATGGAAAATATATTCCGTTACGAGTCCGCAGGAAAAATCGGGGCCAAATCGGAGTTCGGAAACTTCGGAATGGAGAAAATAAAGTTTCAACGCTCATTAGTAGCAGCTCTCGGCGTGTCGTGATGCGCAGACTTGGGAGTCGCTATAGGAGTGAAGCGGGGTTTACCGCTATGCCTATGATTTTCAGCGACCATGTAGACATAGGCACAGAGGTGGGCGACGCTGTCCGGGCTCGCGGCCCGGTCGTGAGTACGGAGTAGCCCGTGTGGGACTAAACCGGAGAATAAAAGAGTCGCCACCCAGTGTGAACTGGGAAATGATTTAAGGCCGCACTCACCCCTCGCAAGGGAAGACCTCAAACCGTTGGGTTCGGAATGGTCCCTTACTTATGCCAATTGGAATGAAGGATTTATGCAATAGTATATCCAAGTCTTATGAAACAGATGCAAGATAATTTAATCAACACCGAAATTTGCACACCCATAAAAGTAAACAAAATAAAAACGAGCGCATATTTCCATAAACATATCAAATAAAGAAATGCAAAATATAAATAAATAATGACAATAAAAAGCGTCAATAATAAAGTGAGATGATTAAGTATGTAATGCAAAAGAAATGACCAAAGAAGCAAACATGCATGAAATATGAGGAAGAGAAGTCGATTCACTGCATGCACATTCGTGTAGCATTTAGAAATGCGTTTGAACGGTAAACAGAATGCATGCGTTCGAGTAGCATTTGGAAACGCGTTCGAACGGAATAAGGTCGAATGCATGCATTCGAGTAGCGTTTGAGAACGCATTCGAACGAGATTACCAAAGTGGTATCTAAAATGTCATAAACACATGCGTGAATTCTTCTCAAGCGTTACGTGGAGTTGTATCCCAAGTACAGACCACACTACCGTCCATTTGGATTCGGCTACAAAATTTATGTATGGGTTTCCATCCAATTACCGCTAGAGGAAACACTCAAGCATTAACACGGCATGAATGCGAAAATGAAAATATGAAAAATAACAACCAAAAAAGATGAATAGCGAAATCAATAGAAGAAGGGCGCGACAAACTATGGTAAAAGTAGCCTTTAGGCATTTCCCTCAAATACAGGACCTTAATCCAACATGATTGACCCATGCGCACGAGATAACAATACATGGATAAACAAAGTAATAACATACGTAAAGTAAATAACAGAATGTTAAAAGAGATGCGACCAAGGTCGGCATCTATATGGGACCTCATACGCCCGATGGAACGTATTCCGCATTCAATCAAGCACACTTCATCCGGCGCGGCAAAACATCTCGGTAAAGGTAGCCTTTAGGCATTTCCCTCGAATAGAGGACCTTGAACCCACATGATTAGCCCATGTGCACTAGATAACAATACATGGATAAACAAAGCAATAATACGCAAAAGGGAAATGATAATAAAAGAGATGCGACCAATGTCAACATCTATATGGGACCTGATATGCCCGATTGAACGTATTTCACATTCAATCAAGCATACTTCATCCGGCGCGGCAAATCATCGTGGTAAAGGTAGCCTTTAGGCATTTCCCTCAAATGGAGGACCTTTAACCCAACATGATTAGCCCATGCGCACTAGATAGCAATGCATGAAATAATAAAGCAATAACACACAGAAAGTAAATAACATAATAATAAAAGAGATGTGACCAAGGCCATTATCTATGTGGGACCTCGTATGCCCGATTGAACGTATTTCATATTCAATCAAGTATACTTCATCCGACGCGGTAAAATTTCATGGTAAAGGTAGCCCTTAGGCATTTCCCTCGAATAAAGGACCTTTAATCCATCATGATTAGCCCATGCGCGCTAGATAACTATGCATGAATAAACAAAACAATAATACGCAAAAAGTAAATGACATAATAATAAAAGAGATGCGACCAAGCCCATCATATATATAGGACTTCATATGCCCGACTGAACGTATTCACATTCAATCAAACATACTTCGTCTGGCGTGGCAAAACATCATGGTAAAGGTAGCCTTTAGGCATTTCCCTCGAATGAAGGACCTTTAACCCAACATGATTAGCCCATGCGCACTAGATTAACAATGCATAAATAGACAAACAAGGCAATATCATGCGAAAAATAAATAACGGAATAATAAAACACAAACAATGAATGAACACAAAATTAAATAACGAAAGGAAACACATGCTTAAAAGTTTCTCAAACGGTACGTGGAGTTGTATCCCAATTACAGACTGCACTACCGTCTTTTCGGATTCGCCTACAGAATTTATGTTTGGGTTTCCATCCGATATACCGCAAGAGATAGTACGTAATCATTAACTCAACATACATGAAACCATACGTAAAACATAACGATGCATGTGTTGAGTTCTAATATAGGTCCCAAGATCAACAAAACCAAGCACAAAATCGCATGAATACATCAAGGAATAATGGCGGAATCATATACTCACAATGATTGGATTTGATGCAAAGAACAAGATGAGTATTCTGCCTCCCTCCAAGCTCGGCAGTGAGCTCCTTCCACTGCAGGACTGCACGGTAATGGACTGGTTTGCCTCCTCCATGTTCGGCCATTGATGACCTCCATTGAAACTCCAAGCTTCAAGCTTTTCCATGCTCATAAATTGTTTCCCTATCACCATAATATAACCCAAGGTGTGCTAGCACTTAACATCTTCCTTACTTCCCATTTGCATTCGGTCAAACCCAGATTTTAGAAGAACAAGAATCGGTTTCCAAAACCGTGAGGAGAAGGAAGAGGAAAAAAGAGGGAAAAGAGAGAAAATGCGTATGTCTTGCATGTAAGAGAGAGAGAAGCCTTTTTCATTTTCTTATATATTTATTTCATTTACCAAGTAAATAAATAAATAAACAAATGTATTACTTTAATACAAAAGTCAAGTAGAAAAAGCAAAAAGCAAAAGTCCTTTCACCTTTTACTATTCACATCAAGTCACTTTTAAAAAAAAAGTGACAACATGTCATGTCACATCACATCACTCAAAGTGACAAGTGATTTGACAATTGATGCGACTAGCGATTTGAGGCTTGATGTGACTTGCGTGTCGCGCTCGAATTCGAAATACGAATGCGCTCGCAATCATTCTCGGGCTCGGGTTCACTAATCCAAATTAACGAATTTTCCGTCGCGTCGTTATTAAATGATTACGCCTAGCGAAATCACTATTCACGTCGCTAACGAATTAATTCTAAATTAATTCGTTCGCCCGAATTAAAATCTAATTTTAATTCCGCGGTCGAAATCCAATTTCTAATAATATTCAAATATATTTTTTATCGATTAATTCCAAATTAATCGTTCTCTCTCTTTTAATTAATATTTTATCCAGATAAAATATCTCCGCAATTAATCCCAGATTAATTTTCTCTCTCTTCTAATTAATCCTAGATTTATAAAGTGCGAGTTATACATCATCGGTGAATCTTCAGGAAGTGACCCATGAGATCTCCGGATATGTTGGCAGTAAATACGATCGTCGGATTATCCGAACACGTAAGTACCTCGTACTACGTTTATACCGATTTACAAGACAAGGTTGGCTTCTAGCAAAGCGCCATGCCTACCCAATTCTCCAGAAATTTCTTACAGGAATATATAGATCTGTATCAAGCGTAGTATACCGTAGTATTGTGTATATCGGCCCAGTATCGGATAGTCACGTGCTAGGGCTGGGGCTGGATAAGTGTCTGCCCCGTCCGAAGCACATGTCGGATGTCTGGTAACTAGTCTCTATAATCGGATATGTATGACCTAGTCATAATATCCGATGGTTGCGCAACACTTAAGAGCACTAATACCATATCCTGCGTGACATCATCTCCAATATGACTGAAGTGATACTTCCGTCTTGACATCACACCCAATACACTACGACTCTCTGATAAACCCAGAAGTGGTGTACGCAGAACCGGTTAAAAGCCCTGTACCACCAAGACCAAAGTCTACCGATTATCGCAAGTATTAGCGATGCAAGTCTCAGGTTAAGACTATACACACCTACCTTGATTTCGGCCTCCCATAGACACATAGTCATAATACCAATGGGATTCCGAGGGGTCTATCCAGAGCGAAGCTGTTTCCCATACCATCGGTGAAACACAACCTCCTATCGCACTTGCATAAGTATCCAATACTTAAATATATGAGAACTATGCCGTCGTGCCCTCACAACGCGCACAAGTGCAATACAAGCCTATTCGCATTATCGATGTCCTGTCTCGATAATACTCCGGCTAGGGATATTTAATGATTAATCCTTCGTGGACTGATACTGTCTCATATCATCTCAATCCAGGAACTAATCATATGAACCTCTCTTCATTTATACACTTATGGTGATCTAATCACAAATGATGAGAGTGCAATTTCCTTGTCACATAGTTAATTTGTACAACAACACCGTGATCTGTACAAATAGTGACGCTATGGGTCATTTTGTCCAAAATCTCCCACTTGGCACATAGCCAGTCACTCGAGGTCCCACACACCCGAACTATGTACGGTTCGCTCAAATTGCTGAGAAAAGTTTTCGTCAGCGGATTGTTAATTATCGTCTGACGCGATTTACACGATCATCACATTGCCACGATGTATGATCCGACGAATCAGATGATATAGAAGTATATATCTAGATCGTCGATGAGACCTTTAATTCCTTAGCCTGTGCTGACGCCTAGCTCAGCTGCTAAAAGAACTATATCTAATCTAATTAGATTTATTTTCGATCCAAATGGCTTCTATTGCTGCGTCAGCTGCAGCAATAATCTGCATTTGTTGTTTATTCGGCAACAGTTATCTTGCTCGGAAGATTTCCAGCTCACTGTCCCAGTGTTCAAACTTTATAGTACCGCAGTATTTACCGGTTTGGAAACTGCAGCAGTGATCCTAGTCACTTCAAGTTCTCCATCTCCATAGTTTAAGACAACATCTTTAGTTCTCTCAGATACTAACAGATGTTTAATCTTCAATCCAATGACTATCACTTGGATTGTCCTGATTGTGACTCCATATGCTCACAGCGTATGAAGACCCATATCGAGTACATTTTAAATGTACAATTTCCAGAGAGTGTTAACAACTCCAAATCTATCCCTGTAGATCTTTTTCTCGAATAAGGTTGTTACTCCCCAGAATTCTATGGAGAATTTCTATTGAAAGCAAAGCTTTCATCAATTGCTTTATGGGAATTTCATTATCATGCTCTCCCCACTAACCTCCTTATATACACAAGAATTAATTTCGTTTTTGAGTCGAATCATAAACCATTATAATTATTTCAAAACGTCAGTTCCAAGAACCTATGGTTGTTACAATCCAAACATGGATCGAATAACCCGCAAACCTTGTTTGTCGGTATACAAAATCGTCAGGATGTTGTAAGCATCCTCCAAAAGGTTTCATTTTCAGGAAAGCGATTTTGATCTGCAACTGACACATTTCATAATGAAATATGCAGTTATCAACAAGCATCTTCAAAATGGATTTACCATGGCAACAGGTAAAAGGTTGAACCGTTATTAACACAATGTTGATAACGATACCTTTCCGTCAAAAAGCCCAGCTTTGTACGTTGGTATGTTGCCTTCCATGTATGTCTTCCTTGAAGACGTTTAATGTAACAATAGGCACAATGCCTTGTGGTACAACAACTAGTATCCAAAATAGTTGTTATACATGGAATCCATTTCGGACTCATGGCACTTTGCCATAATAGGGAGTCGATACCTCGTATCACTTCCTCAAAACGTAGTCGGTGGATATACCTTCATAAGATTGACATCTTTATGAGGTGATCAGAAACCCATACCCTAGGTCATTTTCTGACTCTATCCGATCTATTCAGTTCTTGTGTATTCGAAGATTAATGGTACAGATTCATCATTGATGAACTATTATGTTCCATTACGGACCTTGTGCCTTGAACAGTATTACTACTCCGATTTTCATCGAGTATCACTATCCTCCCACTGACCACTGCATATCGGTATTCCTCTCAGGAAAAACCGCATGGTGAACAACAATCACATTGTTCTCATGTGAGATTTATAAGTACTATACTTATGGTTTCCCTTAGGATAACCTATATTGGCACTTATCCAATTTGGGTCCTTAGTTTGGTATCATCCAAAATTATGCCTGGCATACCCAATTATCAGGAATGAGAAACCTCGTTTCTTCCCTGTTCATATCCTATATGACATCTGTCAAACAGATTATTATGGAACCTTATTCTAAATAAGTTCTTGCACTGTTAAAACTTATCCGTTGAAGGAAATGGTAGCTCAGAGCGACTCATGATTAGCCTTATCATGTCTAACATGATAATCCGTTCGGACACACCGTCACTTTGACGTGTTCCGAGAGGAGTCCTCATTTGAAAGAATACTATACTCTTTCAAGTATATAAGAACTTACTTCTTAGTATTTTCCAATACGGTCTTACCGTGGCGGTATAATACTAGCCGATCTGTTTGTCTATTCATGTCGAAACTCTAAAAGTTTCTGATTTGTGTTCTTCAAAAGAAAAAATAACCATAACGTGATGCCACATCCGTTGAGGTCACGAAATATCATATCTACATCTAGCCTAGCTAGACATGGGCCCACTTACTTCACCATGAATAGGGCTAAAGATCGGTGGCCCTTTTACTATTACAAAGTAAATAGTATTTTAGGTACTTTACCTAATAAACTAGATTCGTAGACTTTATTTGAATAGCAATCAGTCCTAGTACCCACTCTTCAAAAGTGTGGATATACGAGATTCTAGTTAAATTGTGTCCTAGACAACAATGCCACAATAAGTCTCTATTGATCAAATCAATTTGGTAGCTTATTTGTCATTTTATATGTTGAGATTTTATTTATATTCAAAATATAAATTCTGTTATTTACATCTAATGTATTTATCTCAGTATCATCTTTATATAAAACACTTAGTGTTCTATAATATAAAGGTTTTATCCGCAACGGATTAAACACTGATATAGAGATAATGTCTCTAGTCAAACTAGTTACATTATAACAGTTCCTAATTTAAGTATATACCCAAAGGGTAGTTCCTAAACTTAGGTATCTAGGTCGAAACAGCGACTTTCGTCCCGTTTCTGATTCGCAGAGCAATCTCAGCTTGAAGTCAGTATGCTGCTCAAAGCAGATTCTGAAATCAATACATATATTTTATGTACCACACTAAGTATTAAAATCTAATTTCAATACTAGCTGTGAACATAACTAAGACAAATATTTTTAAAGTTAGAGCCTCGCCTTTTCTTTAATTCCTTCGTGTCTGCCATATCCAAATGGTAGTCACTTTGGGATATGTCAATTATCCTTTCAATATTTCATAAACCTTAGGCCAAGCCTTGGGTTCTTAGAATATCGAAACGATGTGCACCTCGTTCTACATGCCCAATTGCAAACTTTGACTTTATCTCCTCTAGAATAGTCAATTAATTCTCCAAGAATTATAAATTGCAATTTTAATACTTCTTAAATCTAAATTAGATTATGACAAGTATATTAAATTAAGCATTAAAGTCATCATCACATAAATCTTCCAAATATTTTACGCTCTACTTACTTTGCTTAATTTTGGGCTTAAGGTATAATAAGTTATTTTATCAAATAAAGTAACCTATTATTTTATTCCCATTTGAAAATTAATTATTTAAAATATTTTAATCCAAGATTATATTTAAATGTCCAACTTTTCAATTTTATCTTGATTACAATAGTCCAACTATTTAATCAACGAAGGCGAGTAATTGAACGAGTATTGCAAATTCAATTCTTACCTCCCACTAATTTTCGACGAGCCTCTAACCCTCTGTCGAGTACTCGGGAAACCGTGTTTCCTAATGGGCTAGGATCCCGTTAAATATCACACAATCTTGACTTTGGCCAACAAATTGTATGATAATTAACTAGGTAGATCTCGAAGATCAATTGGATCCCATCCAATTCCTAGATCCAGTAGGCGGATATCCAAATCCTAAACATATATTTTATATATGCCAATACATCCATGTATTACCTAACCTTTTTCCTCTGAATCAACTAAGCCTTGGCTTTGGCACAACAAACCTAGTGATCCCAGTCAAGTGTGAACCCATTGACCATGGAAAGCTTCGTAATCAATGTCGATGGACAAGAAGTGGTCTTGACTTTGGCCAACAACCACAACGTGGACAAGACACCGATATGGAACAAAGCCTTCGTGATTCAAACACATCTTCGACGGACAAAGGGCTTGACTTTGGCCAACAACCCAATGCCATCTAGGATCTTGAGTGAATCACTCAATGGAAGGAAAAACCCTGATATTGAACGAGGGTTTTTCGCGTGCAAATTGGCTACCAATTTATTATCTTTATTAAGGTCTCATCATCATACACCCTTAAACATGCATTCTAAACATATAATAAAGCGCATATGAAATAAAATAATAATGATATGCGGATGGATACTTTACATTGATCCTAGATCAAATCTCTCATTTTCTCTCTCCAAAGCTAGCACATGTATTTACTTCTACCCGTTACACTACACTTCTAAAGAAACCTCATTTACATTGAGGGGAATAGGTGAGAAGAGAATACAAAGAAATAGGAGATAAGGCTGGACCGCAGGTCAATTAATAAATCAAATTTATTACAATTTCCAAAATCGTCCCACCCGACTAATATCCATCCGATATACATTATTCATGCATCGCAACCATGTATTCATACAAGCATGTTATCAATCAATCAAATCCAATTAATTAATCTGATAATTAGTGATCATCCAATGTTCAAACAACGATTTGATTTTTGCTCGAGTCAAACTCGTTTTGCGAATAACTACTCAAAGTACGAATTCTTGAATTAAATTAAACTACATAATTAAATCCAATTAATATTTAATTCTAATTCACTATTTAATTCCAAATTAAATATTACACCTTTATTAACGAACCTTTACGACTTAAATTCCATTTAATCGCAACGGGTCTCAAAGCCCGATTAACATCTAATGTTTATTTAATTAAAGTCCAATGGGCTTTTAATTAATTTCTATAAGGCGTGGACTTTTGGTCAACTCGGGTCAAACCGAACAACCAAAATCCAATCCGGGAGTTACCCCATAAGCCTTTAAATTAATTTTGGCCCATTAGGCCCAATTAAATAATTAAGGTCCATTAAGTCATAATTGGACCTTTTGGATTCGGTTTTGGGCCTAATTGGATCCAACCAATTTTGCCTAAACCCAACTTTGTTACAACAAAGCCCAAAAGCCCAATTACAACCTAACAAGCCCAATTTCCAAATCAAGCCCAAATAAATAACTTACAAAATTCCAAATTTCACAATTAATTAACCTAAGTGTAATACACAATCAATTACCCAATTAACATTTCTAAAACATCAATTAGCCTAATTAATCATGCACTTTAACATAAATAGTGTCCAACACAATTTATTAAAATCAAACCCAATTTACATGCTTTCAAGTCTCGGCAATTAGGGGTTTTTCAATTCGATTCGGTTTCAATCCAATTGAGTCCACAATCATAATTTACCAAATCAATTCAACTCATCCAATGAATCAAACAACAAAATCACAATGAATTTCATGTCCAATTGAATTCGGTCAAGCCACTTTATAAGGGAAAATTGTTCCAAATCACAATTCAATCCAATGAACTTCAAAACAACATCCCAATTGTTTTAAGTCATCCAATGATCAAACAAAACAAAATTACCAAGACATTAGGGTTATCCATTTTCGGCCATGCCTCCAATTTGGGGAAAATTGATCCAATCCAATTTTCTTGAAATTGATCACACCAATCTCAATAAAACATTTTTAAGCATACTTAAACATCCAATTTAATTAAAACATGCTCAAACACATTTTACCCAATTTCAAGTTACATGTTCAACCTAAAGAATTGGGGAAAATTGAACCAATCCAATTTTCTTGAAATTGATCATGCACAACTTCAATTAATCAACATACAAGCATACTTAATCAACCAATTCAACCAAATCATGCTTCAATTGATTTTACCCATTTGTCATGCCCAAAATTTAGGAAAATTGAATCCAATCCAATTTTATGAAATTGATCATGCACAATCTCAATTAAACATCATCCAAGCATGCTTAAACAATCAATTTAACAAAAACAAGTCAAAATCGATTTTGCCCAAAATAAACCCTAACTTTTTTCATGCTTGATAATAGCTCAAGATACCATTGTTGAGTTCTAATATAGGTCCCAAGATCAACAAAACCAAGCACAAAATCGCATGAATACATCAAGGAATAATGGCGGAATCATATACTCACAATGATTGGATTTGATGCAAAGAACAAGATGAGTATTCTGCCTCCCTCCAAGCTCGGCAGTGAGCTCCTTCCACTGCAGGACTGCACGGTAATGGACTGGTTTGCCTCCTCCATGTTCGGCCATTGATGACCTCTATTGAAGCTCCAAGCTTCAAGCTTTTCCATGCCCATAAATTCGTTTCCCTATCACCATAATATAACCCAAGGTGTGCTAGCACTTAACATCTTCCTTACTTCTCATTTGCATTCGGTCAAACCAGATTTTAGAAGAACAAGAATCGTTTCCAAAACCGTAGGAGAAGGAAGAGGAAAAAAAGAGGAAAAGAGAGAAAATGCGTATGTCTTGCATGTAGAGAGAGAGAAGCCTTTTTCATTTTCTTATATATTATTTCATTTACCAAGTAAATAAATAAATAACATATGTATTACTTAATACAAAAGTCAAGTAGAAAAAGCAAAAAAAAAGTCCTTTCACCTTTTACTATTCACATCAAGTCACTTTTTAAAAAAAAGTGACAACATGTCATGTCACATCACATCACTCAAAGTGACAAGTGATTTGACAATTGATGCGACTAGCGATTTGACGCTTGATGTGACTTGCGTGTCGCGCTCGAATTCGAAATACGAATGCGCTCGCAATCATTCTCGGGCTCGGTTCGCTAATTCCAAATTAACGAATTTTCCGTCACGTCGTTATTAATGATTACGCCTAGCGAAATCACTATTCACGTCGCTAACGAATTAATTCTAAATTAATTCGTTCGCCCGAATTAAAAATAATTTTAATTCCGCGTCGAAATCCAATTTCTAATAATATATCAAATATATTATTTTATCGATTAATTCCAAATTAATCGTTCTCTCTCTTTTAATTAATATTTTATCCCAGATAAAATATCTCCCAATTAATCCTAGATTAATTAAAGTCCGAGTTATACATCATCGGTGAATCTTCAGGAAGCGACCCATGAGATCTCCGGATATGTTGGCAGTAAATACGATCGTCGGATTATCCGAACATGTAAGTACCTCGTACTACGTTTATACCTATTTACAAGACAAGGTTGGCTTCTAGCAAAGCGCCATGCCTACCCAATTCTCCAGAAATATTCTTACAGGAATATATAGATCTGTATCAAGCGTAGTATACCGTAGTATTGTGTATATCGGCCCAGTATCGGATAGTCACGTGCTAGGGCTGGGGCTGGATAAGTGTCTGCCCCGTCCGAAGCACATGTCGGATGTCTGGTAACTAGTCTCTATAATCGGATATGTATGACCTAGTCATAATATCCCGATGGTTGCGCAACACTTAAGAGCACTAATACCATATCCTGCGTGACATCATCTCCAATATGACAGAAGTGATACTTCCGTCTTTACATCACACCCAATACACTACGACTCTCTGATAAACCCAGAAGTGGTGTACGCAGAACCGGTTAAAGCCCTGTACCACCAAGACCAAAGTCTACCGATTATCGCAAGTATTAGCGATGCAAGTCTCAGGTTAAGACTATACACACCTACCTTGATTTCGGCCTCCCATAGACACATAGTCATAATACCAATGGGATTCCGAGGGGTCTATCCAGACGAAGCTGTTTCCCGTACCATCGGTGAAACACAATCTCCTATCGCAGTTGCATAAGTATCCAATACTTAAATATATGAGAACTATGCCGTCGTGCCCTCACAACGCGCACAAGTGCAATACTAGCCTATTCCGCATTATCGATGTCCTGTCTCGATAATACTCCGGCTAGGGATATTTAATGATTAATCCTTCGTGGACTGATACTGTCTCATATCATCTCAATCCAGGAACTAATCATATGGACCTCTCTTCATTTATACACTTATGGTGATCTAATCACAAATGATGAGAGTGCAATTTCCTTGTCACATAGTTAATTTGTACAACAACACCGTGATCTGTACAAATAGTGACGCTATGGGTCATTTTGTCCAACAGCATGCGAGTGATCGATAAGGAATAATTGAAAAGATAAATAGTAAAAGGGGCCCTCAGGTCTTACCTTGTAAGTTGCTCATCGGAAGTGTGTTACGTCAACGCCGGAAGGGTTAATGCTCTGTAACTTTTCTGGTTCACTGGTTCAATATTTTCCTTCACTGTTTCGCTATTTTGGGCTGCTATTTTCTCTATTTTTACTGCTGTTTCGGTCGCTATTTTTGCTGCTATTTTAGGTGTTTCGGGGACTATTTTTACTCCTGTTTTTGGTACAGTTCGAGGGCTGATTGTGATGATTTAAGGGTTAATTTTGTTGTTTTTGTTTAGGTCAAATGGGTTGCTTTTTGTTGATGGTTTGTGGACAGTTTGTTGTTATTCTTAGTGTCGGTCAGTGGCTATTTTGTGTGAATGTTTTAAGTGCGTGTAAGGTATCAAATGGTGCTGAGTGTGTGGCTTCGGGAGTGAGGTTTTAGTGTGTTGTTACGTGAGTGGCGAGGCTGTATTTTGGTGTGTTTCACGTGGCCATGTGTGAGAGAGAGAAGCGTGGCTTGTTGGTTTGTGTTTTTAGATGTGCAAGGTGTCTATATGGTGGGCTGTTTGCCGAGTGTACGTGTCTTATATGTGTGTCGTGAGTGTCTTGTTTGCAGGGGTTGTTAGTGCGTGTCTCTACTGGGAGTGTGTGTTAGTGTGTTGAATGTATGAGAGAGAGAATGGGTGTGTTGGCTGGTGAGTGAGTGTGAGTGGCGAGAAGAAGAGAGACAAGAGACGTGAGGAAAATGAGAGAGAGAGAAGAGAGCTTATGAAGAGAGCCGAGAGCTGTGTGTTTCGGCTATGAAGAGGAGAGAGAGGCTGCCCCGAGAGAGGTTAGAGACGAGGGTTTAGAGTTTCATTGTGTGTTATCTTTGTGAATGGGTGGAAAAATAGAGTAGGGTTTTTTTGTTTTAGAGAGAGGCGAGAAGAGAGAGATTTAGAGAGAGGGGCGATAAGGGTTTTTTTTTATAGTTGTTTAGTTGTGTTGTCAAGAAGAAGCTGTTAGGGTTGGTTTTGCGTTCTTTATATAATAGTGTGCTAGTGTTAGGGTTGTGCATGGGTTTTCTAAACAAGGAAATAAATCAAAACAATTAAGGGGATATATTTAGTTAAATATTTAGGAAAGAAATTGTGTATTTTTGGTGGGGAATATTTTTAATTTGGAAGGTGATTTATTTAGATTAGGAAGGGGATTTGATCTGATTTTAACATGTGTTAAATGTGATTTGAATACTTGGATTGGGCTTAGTGGGCCTGGCTGTGTGGCTTGAATTTTTGTGGGCTTGGGCGTGTGGCTTACAGTTAAAACAGAGATTAATCGAGCGAACCCGAGGCTAAACAAATGAATTAAATTTGATAAGGTATTTATTTTATGAATTTTCCATTCCGACATCCGTTTTCCCGCGACTTCTGTAACTTATCGGGTAGTGCCTCCATGCGAGGCTCATCATCGGGCTTCATGCAAAAATGCAGTGTCTATAGACCATGACACTGTTGGGCTCGCAGCCCGTAGAGAGTACGGAGTAGCCCACAGGGGACTAAACCGGAGAATAAAGGAGTCGCCACCCAGTATGAACTGGGAAAAGATTTAAGGCCGCACTCACCCTCGCAAGGGAATACCTCAAACCGTTGGGTTCAGAATGGTCCCTTACTTATGCCAGTATAATGGACGGGTTCACACAATGGTATTGCCAAGTCTTATGCAGTTCATGCAAGATAATTCAAATAAACACACAAATTTGCACACCCATAAACATTAATATAAATAAAAGCAAATTAAATTAAGAAATACAAGGTACGATAACAAGAATCAAAATAATCAAAAGCAAATAAAGCGTCAATAAATAAAAAAAGTAAACAAAAAGGGGGTTAATCATGCATATATGAGTATTTCCCGAGTGGTACGTGAAGTTGTATCCCAAGTACAGACCGCACTACCGTCTATTTGGATTCGGCTACAGAATTTACGTCTGTGTTTCCATCCGATATACCGCAAGGGATAAAACACACATAACCATAAATGTAATGTAAACAGTCATAAAAAATGTTAAATAATAAAATAATAATAAAAGTAAATAGACAAAAAGCTAAATAGAAAAAATAAATGCGGCATAATAAAAACGATGAAAGTGAATAAATAAATAATAGGATAAATAATACTAAATTGATAAAAAAAATAATAAAATGCCGAAGAAGAAGAAGAAAAAATAATGTGACCAGAAATTTGGCCGTCTTTAATGTAGAACTTCGCGTACCCGGCTGGACGTATTTCACGTCCAACCAGGCATGCATCGTCCGGAACTATAAAAAAATATAGTAAAGGGTGCCCTCAGGTCTTACCTTTCAAGTTGCTTTCTCGTAAGTGCGTTAGGCCGTCACTGGAAGGATTGAAGCTGGTTCACTGTTGTAGGCACTACATTTTTCCATAAAGCCCAATGATGAGCCTCATATGGAGGCACTACCTGATAAGTCATGGGAAAGGAATGCCAGAACGGAAAACTCTAAAATTAATACCTCGTAAGACTTGAACTCACGAAATTAGCCTCAGGTTCGCTTAATCAATTTCTGTTTTAAACATTAGCCTCGGCCCAAAACCCCCGCAACCCATGAAAGCCCATTTATCCATGTCATACACACACACACTACACAAAGCCATACAACCCATCTAAAGCCCATGCAACCCATGCAACTCACAAGGCCCACACGCCCAAGCCCTCTCCAAAATAATAAAACCCCATGCAAAACATGTGCCAAATCCATTCAAATCCCCTTCCAAATTAACCAAGATTGGATCCCTAAAATTTGGAAGGAAAATCTTGACCAAAAAAGGGAGATGGGCGGCACACACACACATAGAATAAGATTAAAACCCTAACAAGCATAACAAAGAGAAACCCTAGCATGCAACTATAAAAAGATAACCTAACCCAACCCTAAGGCTAGCTTCCTCTCTCTCTCGCCTCTCTCATATATCCTCTCTCTCGGCCTCTCCCTCTCACATACATCTCACGACACTTCAAAAAAATCAAAAACTAAGAAACCCTAATACACTCAAATGGCCTTTCTCTTCTCTCTTCTGCCTAACTCTCATTTCTCTCTTCACAAAACCCTGAGACACGTGAAACATAAACCCTAGAATCACACAGCAACAAACTCTTCACACCAAACAGCATGCAGCCCTACACGTGAATCACAAAACACACACACTCGGCACCACTTACTCATGGTAACACATTCAAAACACATGCACACAGACCACTCACAAGACACCACTCACGGAAACACACACCCACTCATGAAACACACACTCACAATAATCCCAAATCAAACTGACCAAAATAAAAAAACATAAGACACGACAACTTGACACCTTACACACACACCAACCATACACGCAGCAGCCACACATTCACCAAACACAGTTACCAACCTAACCGACAATAAAAACAACACAAGCATCACCAAACCGACCAAATCAAAGCAGCAGCCCCCGAACAACGCAAACATAAGAAGCCAAATCAGCAGCCCCTCCACCGTCAAATACAACCCCCAAAACCAGAAACAAACACGCAGAAACCAGCCCCTAAAATAGAGAAGAAGACAGTCCCCTAAAAAATTGAAAATCAGCCCCCGAACCAGTGAACCACCCTAAAAATAACCCTATAAAACAGTCTCTGAACTACCAAAAACACCCTCCAAAAATCAGCCCATGAACCACTAAAAATAGTAGCCTAAAACCCCTAAAATAGTCCCAAAATAATCACCAAACATTAGCCTTAAAACAGAGAAAACAACACCCCAAAATTGTGAAACAGTGAGCAGAAACAGTGAACCAGCAAACCAGAAAAACAGCGAAGCTTTAATCCTTCCGGCGACGTCCCAACGTACTCCCGAGAAGCGACTTAAAAGGCAAGACCTGAGGGCACCCTTTTACTATATTTATTTTGTTGTTCCAGACATGGCGTGCTTGGTTGGACGTGAAATACGTCCAACCGGGCATGCGAGGTCCTATACTAAAAATGGCCAAATCTTTTGGTCGCATCTTCTTTCTTTTATTTCGTTATTTATCCTTCTTATCAATTTATCGTTGTTTATTATTCCGCATTTACTTTTCAGTTCATTTTTATTATTCCGCATTTACTTTACAGTTCATTTTTATTATTCCGCATTTAGTTTACAATTCATATTTGTTATTCCGCACTTACTTTACAGTTCATATTTATTATTCCGCATTTACTTTACAGTTCATTTTTATTATTACGTATTTACTTTATCGTTCATTTTCATTTATATCAGTCCGCTTGTACTCTTATTCATGTTTTGTCATATCACTTCGCATTTACTTTCATATCTGTTTGCATTGTGTTAATGATTGTGTGTCATCCCTTGTGGTATATCAGATGGAAATCCAGACATAAATTCCATAGCCGAATCTGAATGGACGGTAGTGCGGTCTGTACTTGGGATACAACTCCACGTATCTCTCGGGAAACATATATGCTTGGACGTTTATGTTATTATTGATGTCATTTTTGTAAGCACGTTCGAACGTGATTTCTGAACGCTGCTCGAATGCGTGGACTCTGCCTTATTCCATTCGAACGTGTTTCTGAACGCTACACGAATGCACACATTTTGCCTCACCATGTATTCTGCCTTATTCCGTTCGAACGTGTTCTCGAACGCTACATGAACGTACACACACTGGACAGTCTATTCTCTTACATTTTATGCATTATCATCTCTTTAGTTATTTACTTTAAATTATGCACTTAATTATTTGAACTTTTATTGTTATTGTAATTTGCATTACCGTACTTTCTTGATAAAGATTCTTTTGGAATTATGCATTCGCTTTCATTTATATTTATGTTTATGGTGTGCAAACTTGTGTGTTATTTGAGATATCTTGCATGTGTTGCATAAGACTTGGTTGTACCATTGTGTGAACCCGTCCACTATACTGGCATAAGTAAGAGACCATTCTGAACCCAACGGTCTGAGGTCTTCCCTTGCGAGGGGTGAGTGCGGCCTTAAATCATTTCCCAATTCACACTGGGTGGTGACTTCTTTATTCTCTGGTTTAGTCCCCCCGCGGGCTACTCCGTACTCTCTACGGGCCGCGAGCCCAAACAATGTCATGGTCGCATACACTACAACTGTTTGCTGCTTCTGGTTCGCTGTTTCACTCGCTGTTTTGTTATTTTCTACTTGTTGTTTGCTGTTTTCTATTTACTATTTATGTTTGCTGTTTTTGTTGTTTCAGTCTATGGTTTTCACTATTTTTTGGGCTGCTGTTTCACTATTTTGGGCTGCTATTTTTCTGGTTGTATTTGCCGTTTTGGCCTGCTATTTTTTTGGTTATTTTTTGTTGTTTTGGGTTGTTATTTTTACTGTTTCTTTTGGTGGATGTTTGGTTGTTTTTGGGGCTGTTTTCTATGGTTTTTTGGGTTTATTTGGTGATGGTTGTTCACGGTTTTTTGATGATGGCTGTTCACGATTTTTTGGTGATGGTTGTTCATAATTTTTTGGCTGGTTTCTTATTGTATTTTTGGTAATTGGCTGTTCTTTTGTCGTAGTTTCGGTGATGAAGAAGAAGAAACAGCTCCTAGGTTTTTTGTTTGTGTTTCACGCCAAAAGCCCCCATTCAAGCTTGGTGATTACTCCTTTTTATAATGACATGGGATATCCAAATCATGGAAATTTGGGAAATTTATTTTGGGAAAGAATCTTGTAAATTTGGTGATGAGATGATTTCAAAATCTCATTAAATTGGAAAGTGGTTAGAATCGATTTTAGCATGTGGAATGTATGGGATTTCATATCTTGTTAAATTGGAAGTTGTTGATGAGGGAATTTTGGCATGTGAATTGCATGTGATTTGCTTTATTTGGGAAGATTTAGGCGTGCATGGGAGGTTTTCATGGGCCTATGGGCGTGTGCCTGATGGGTTTCATGGGCTTTGGGCCGTGTGGATGGGTTGAATGGGTTCATGGGCCGATTATGCGGGTTACAGGGTAATGGGCCAGTTGCAGGTGTTTGGGGCTTGTCAGAGGCTAAGGTTTGAAACAGCGGCTGAGCGAATCCGAGGTTGGCTAGTGAGTCTGAATCTAATTAGGGGCTAATTTTGAAGGTTTTCCTTCCTTCCGGCATTCGTTTTTTTGTAACTTCCATAACTTTTCAGGTAGTGCCTCCATACGAGGCTCATCATCGGGCTTATGTAAAAATATAGTGTCTATAGTCGCCCCCACTTTGATGGGGCTTGTACAGTGTGTGACATTGACAACCCTATCAAAGTCATGCATGCATTTTTACTTACCTATTATTTTGCTCATTTTGTGAGATGCTTCAATCTTTTGAGATTCATTCCCGAACTGACGGCGAGGCGCTTCGACCTCTGGGATTTATTCATGCGAGATTCTTCGATCTCTGCTAATTATTCGTGAACTAAGTTGATTTGTGGTGCTTCGACCCCTGGGATTCATCCCTGCAAGATGCTACGATCTCTAGAATTTATTCCCGAACTAAGTTGATTTGATGGCGAGGTGCTTCGACCCATGGGGTTCATCCATGCGAGATTCTTCGATCTCTAGGATTCATTCCCTAACTGAGTTGATTTGATGGTGAGGTGCTCCAACCCCTAGGGTTCATCCCAACGAAATGATTCGATCTATATGATTCATTCCCGAACCGTGTTGAGTTGATGGTGAGATGCTTCGACCCCTGGGCTTCATTCCCGAACCATCCTGGGTGTGAGATGCTTCGATCTCTGGGCTTTATTCTCGAACTGTGCTGAGTTGATGGCGAGGTGCTTCGACCCCTGGGCTTCATTCCCAAACCATCCTGGGTGTGAGATACTTCGATCTCTGGGCTTTATTCAAGAACTATGTTGAATTGATGGCGAGATGCTTCGAACTCTGGGCTTCATTCCCGAACCATTCTGGGTGTGAGATGCTTCGATCTCTGGGATTCATCCCAAACTGTGTTGAGTTGATGGTGAGGTACTTCGACCCCTGGGATTCATTCCTGAACCATACTGGGTGTGAGATGCTACGATCACTGGGATTCATTCCCAAACTTTGTTGAGTTGATGGCGTATTGGTCCTCATGTGTGACTCTTCAATCTACTGGGGTTTTCCATGATAATGAGGTGCTTCGACCTCTGGGATTCATTCCCAAACTGTTGATAATTTGGGCCTCGCCCCCTAGGATTTATTCCTGAGGTTCCTCTATTCCTCTCCATTCTCGGAGTTACTTATCCTCATTCCCAAGGTTATTCTCCATTCCCGGAGTGCCATTCCCGGCTTGCTCGTCCTCATTCTCGAGGAGTTGCTTGTCCTTATTCTCGAGGTTATTCTCCATTCCCGGTGTGCCATTCCCAACTTACTCGTCCTCATTCCCGAGGAGGTGTTTGTCTTCATTCCCAAGGTTGTTCTCCATTCCCGGAGTGCCATTCCCGGCTAGCTCGTCCTCATTCCTGAGGAGTTGCTTGTCCTCATTCCCGAGGTTGTTCTCCATTCCTGGAGTACCATTCCTGGCTTGCTTGTCCTCATTTCCGAGGAGTTGATTGTCCTCATTCCTGAGGTTGTTCTCCATTCCCGGAGTGCCATTCCCGGCTTGCTCGTCCTCATTCTCGAGGAGTTGCTTGTCTTCGCCACATTTTTTTTTTCTTCAAAGCCTGCGAACATAAAACAAAAATTGTGTTTATGCGACATGTATGCATGGATGCATTCCCTATTCCGATGGGTTTTCTTTGTCCTATTGGCTTGGTGTCATCTTTGGTCAAGAATTCCTTCCGCTGGAGGGTTTTCTTCACCCCTTTAGGGATCCTCTTGGCCTTTGGTGCCCTTTTGCCTATAAAAAGTTTTGGTCGCCCCATTGGTCTGCTTGCAGTTTCCTCCTGTCAATTCTATTCCGGTGATTGCTCAGTTCTCTTTGGTCTCATGGCTCAAGGTCTCGTTGTGTCCCTTATTCGTGGGGTGGTAGACTAGTCATCCTCAGACCTGGCTCGGCTTTCTGCTCTCGCTACCTGCACCGAGTCAAGGTGGATTATGCCATTTTGAAAGCGACCTCATCCTTTTGGGATAATGTCTTCCGATTCTCAAGTTTCTAAATGTGTTTTCTCCCTGAAATTAGACTTCATTGTCCGTCACTATGTGATGTGGCATTCCATATCGACATACCATATTACGGGCTATGAAATAGTCCCAATAGTTACACATATTATTGTCCTCAAGGAATTCCCAGTAATGAAACCAGAGAACCTTCAAAACACTCAATACAACTCAAATCTAAGTCTTTGAATAAATCATCTAAGCCAGACTCACAGTGTGTGTGAACAAAGGTTCATTTACAGCTTGATTCCTAGGTAAGCCAACTCAATGATTTCGTTTCAAAAATTGGGATCGATGGGTTAAACCAGCCTATATATCTCAATTATGCTCTGCAATTGCTTTTTCTGTGCTCAATATGGTATGATTTTCTTTTTTCTTTTATTTTGTCTTTTTTTTTTCAACACACCTACCCTTTAAGGTAGCATTTCTCCTCATGGTGGTCCTAATACTCGCCCATGGGTAGCTTCACGCTTATCGGTTATAGGTGGTTTAATTTTTTTTACTTTTCTTTTATATTCAACCATACCACACATCGTAACATAAGCAAATCAAGATAGACATCTAAGCAAACGGTCATTCATCGACCTGTAATTTCTTCAACTCGTCACTTTGCCAACTATTTAGGTTTTTACTACTAAAAACCTATAATTAAGTGCTTACGAGTCTAACATAGATCAACTACTCAAAGTATTAGATAAAAGTACATCAAGAACTTATCGTTTCTAAGATTTCACCGTAAAGTAAAAAATTTCATCATTGGACTTATACTTAACTATTAAGGACTAAAAATAAATAATTTTTTTGGGCTGAAGGCCCCCAAATGGTCTTTCTATTATGGCTGTAAAATTTTATGTTCTTGTGCGGGGTGCTGTTAGACTGGCCACAACGTTGGTCAAATCTTGTAGTTGCTCGATAATTTTGGTGATGGAAGTGACAATATAGGTTTAGGTCGAGGTGGTGTGGCACAAGGTTTGTAAGTGGTTTGGGTTCTAAGGGTTTTAGGAGTCCATGCTTCTTATCTAACCCAACGGATATCTATGATGGCTTTTAAGACAAGGGGTCAGCATGATGCATGTATGCATGAGATTCATGAGATGCATGAAATGCATGAGATGCATGTGGTTATCAAAGTAGCATATACCCTTCCGACCTTATTCCTCCCACATCCGTGGTAAGTCTATTTCTGTCATAGGTATGGCTTATTTTATGCACTAATGTGGGGTACACAAAATCATTCTCTCCTACGCTACATGGGTGAACCTTGGCTACCTCAGTCCCTTTTCATCAGTAACAGACAAAGACCGCCCATTTACAAGATTGACTAAGCCTATTATGGGGATCATGCCATAGTCTAGAAACGATGAATTGGGCCCTTGGTAATCACGGTTGTGGTGGGGATGGACTTGGAGATATCCAAAAGTATACAAATATGCAATAACAATGTGTACCATTCCGGGATGAAAGCCAGTGCGGATATCAGACTCATGCATCTGGCATATTCCGATCATGTTTGGACCTTCCAAGCCAATCAAGGTTTTCATACAAGTTGGCCCGTTATCATTTTCAAGCATTCAATCAGGTTATTGCGTGGTGTAAACTTGTCCCAGTTGAAAAGGCCTAACAAGTTTACACTTTTACGATAAGGTGGCTAAACAACTTCAAATGATATGGGGCTCAACCACAAGGTGGCCCATTGTCATTTTGACAACTTTTGGCCCAACCATCATAAGATACAAACTCATCCCCGTTTAAGTGGCCCAAAAAATTCGTATCTTATGACGAGAAGGCCAAATGGATCCAAATGATAATGCTCCCAAACACAAGCATATGGGTAGATTCTATAGGACATATAACTATGGTTCATATGTGGGCTTATAAGGGTATGGATAAAGGCTCCCGCCGGTGAAGGGTTGCTCACAACTAGGTCTCCCCACTCAAGGGTTCGAGCGACTAAGTGAGCACGCCTTTTTTATACCCTAGGGTACGTGCTAATGAGTGATGGTCATCACATAATGATCCGCGGCCTTGAGTGAAAGCGACTTCACGATACATGATGCCATCGGGGTGAAAAGGGTATGTAAAATATATGAGACTTGGTTAACCAAAGCCACAGACACTACAAAGCATTATTTAGGGGCCGATTCTCTATCCCCAGTGGAGTCGCCATCTGTAGGAGGGAAGCGGGGTTTACCATTATGCCTATGATGTTCGGAGACCATGACACTGTTGGGCTCGCAGCCCGTAGAGAGTATTGAGTAACCTGTGGTGGACTAAACCGGAGAATAAAGGAGTCGCCACCTAGTGTGAATTGGGAAAAGATTTAAGGCTGCACTCACCATTCTCAAGGGAAGACCTCAAACCGTTGGTTCGGAATGGTCCCTTACTTATGCCAGTATAATGGACGGGTTCACACAATGGTATTGCCAAGTCTTATGCAGTTCATGCAAGATAATTCAAATAAACACACAAATTTTCACACCCATAAACATTAATATAAATAAAAGAAAATTAAATTAAGAAATACAAGGTACGATAACAAGAATCATAATAATCAAAAGCAAATAAAGCGTTAATATATAAATAGTAAATAAAAAGGGGGTTAATCATGCATATATGAGTATTTCCCGAGTGGTACATGGAGTTGTATCCCAAGTACAGACCGCACTACCGTCCATTCGGATTCGGCTACAAAATTTACGTATGGGTTTCCATCCGATATACCGCAAGGGATAATAACACACATAACCATAAATGTAATGTAAACTGTCATAAAAAAAGGGAAATAATAAAATAATAATAAAAGTAAATAGATAAAAAGCTTAATAGAAAAAATAAATGCGGCATAATAAAATAATGATGAAAGTGAATAAATAAATAATAAGATAAATAACACTAAATGGATAAAATAAATAAATAATAAAATGCCGAAGAAGAAGAAAAAAATAATATGACCAGAAATTTAGCCGTCTTTAATATAGTACTTCACGTACCCGACTAGACATATTTCTCGTCCATCCAGACATGTAGCGTCCAGAACTATAAAATAAATATAGTAAAGGGCGCCCTCAGGTATTACCTTTCAAGTTGCTCTCTCGGAAGTGCGTTAGGCCGTCACCGGAAGAATTGAAGCTGGTTCGCTATTTGGTGTTTCTGGTTCGCTATTTCACTCGCTGTTTTGCTATTTTCTGCTTGTTGTTTGCTGTTTTTTGTTTTCTGTTTCTGTTTGCTGTTTCTGTTGTTTTAGTCCACGGTTTTCACTATTTTTTGGCTGGTGTTTTGCTGTTTTGGGCTGCTATTTTTCTGGTTGTATTTGCGGTTTTGGACAGCTATTTTTCTGGTTATTTTTTGCTATTTCGGGTTGTTGTTTTTAGTATTTCTTTCAGTGGCTGTTTGGTTGTTTTTGAGGCTATTTTCTGTGGTTTTTTGGGTTTATTTGGTGATTGTTGTTCACGGTTTTGTAGCTGGTTTCTTGTTGTATTTTCGGTAATTGGCTGTTCTTTTGTTGTATTTTCGGTGATGAAGAACAAGAAAGAGCTCCTAGGTTTTTTGTTTGTGTTTCACGCCAAAAGCCCCCCTTAAAGCTTGGTGATTGCTCTTTTTTATAATGACAATGGATCTCCAAATCATGGAAATAAATCATGTGAATTGTATGGGATTTGCTTTATTTGGGAAGATTGGGGCGTGCATGGGAGGTTTTCATGGGCCTATGGGCGTGTGCATGGTGGTTGCATGGGCTTTGGGCCGTGTGGATGGGTTGAATGGGTTCATGGGCCGATTGTGTGGGTTGTGGGGTAATAGGCCAGTTGCAGGTGTTTGGGGCTTGTCCGAGGCTAAGGTTTGAAACAGCGGCTGAGCGAATCTGAGGCTGGCTAGTGAGTCTGAATTTGATTAGGGGCTAATTTTGAAGATTTTTCTTCCTTCCGCAAATTTTCAGGTAGTGCCTCCATACGAGGCTCATCATCGAGCTTATGTAAAAATGCAGTGTCTACAGTCGTAATCCCAATCTGCGAATGCTCGATGTCCCGACATGTAAGGGTGAGCGTCGCGACATCCGAAGCTCTGAGTATCACGACACTGGAGATGTGGGTGGAGATGCTACCCTATATAAAATGTTGGCAGTGAGTAAATTTGCCTTGAATCCAATCCAAAACACTTCTAATTTTCTCCAAACACTTCAATACACCTAAAACCTAATTTTAACATCAAAACCAACTTCAACACATGTTAATAACAAACATACATGTATTCTAAATATATATATATATTAGTATGAATCAAAACACAAATCAAATTAGAATCCTATAATGAAGTGAAGAATCTTTAGTGAGTTGTTCAGTGTTTATCCGATATAAACACCTACAAGTCTATACGAGTCTTCGAGACTCATTGTTCATTGAGAATCAACCTTCTAAACCTAAGATTCCAATATACGAAATGTACCGGTCTCAGCGAGTTTACTTACTTGACCAGGTAATGTAACCTTGACAAGGAACTATTAAAGAAATGATATTGTTATGATACAACCCATTTTCAGTTGTGACACTTTTGCAACTGTATCATAACTAATCATTCTATGGTCAATTATGTCTTTACCATATATAAAGATATGTTATATTATAGAAACTATTTATTTATTCATAATAAAATGTTTACAAAAGTATTTACAGGAAATACATAAGAAATTGGCGCTCCGAGCACCAACCATAACAAAATCCCCCTATTGGTCTAGTGTCAATATCGATTGCATCTCATACCCATCGACTCCATATATTTATCAAATAACTTGGGAGGAATGGACTTGGTAAGAAGGTGCTACATTATCTGCACTCGGGGGACCTTGCACACGACAATGTCCCCTCGTGACATAATCTGTCGAATGATGTGATACTTTCATTCCACATTCTCCGATTTCTGATAAGCCATCGGTTTCTTTGCTTGCGCAATGGCTCTATTATTATCATAGTCTAACAAAATCAGATTCTCGATACTTGGGACTACTCCCAACTCTATGATAAAGTTCTTAACCCAAACAGCTTCTTTTGCAACTTCAGAAGCTGCAATATATTCCGCCCTTGTGGTGGAATCAGCTTGTAGACCCCTGTTTGGAATTTTTCCAACAAAATACACCTTCTTTAAGGGTTAAAAACGAATCCTGATGTAGACTTTCTATCATCAGGATCTGAATGGAAATCTGAATCCGTACACCCATAAACCTACAGTTTATTTTCTCCATATATCAGAAACTTATCCTTAGTACTTTTAAGATACTTTAGGATATGTTTAATGGCCATCCAATGGTCATTACCTGGATTGGAATGATATCTGCTGGTCACACTAACTGCGAAGCTGATATCAGGTCTAGTACATAACATGGCATACATGATGCTGCCCAAACACGAAGCATAAGGCTGATTAGACATTCTAATCTTCTCATCTTATGTTTGTGGACACATTTTCTTTGAAAGATGAAGGCCATGTCTGAATGGTATATTCGTTATTTTACAGTTACTAAAAGTATATCGTTCTAAGATCTTATCTATGTACGTTGATTGGGATAACCTAATAAGCTTCATTTCTCTATCTCCATAGAGTTTTATGCCTAAGACATATGAAGCTTCTCCCAGGTCCTTCATAGAGAGAAATTCTTATAAAGGTAAGCTTTAACCCACTGTATCATCCTGATATCATTCCCAATGACTAGGATTTCATCAACATAGAGAACTAAAAATACCACCATACTCCCACTGGCTTTCTTATATACACAAGATTCTTCTTAATTCTTGAGAAAACCAGACAATTTGATTATCTTGTTGAATCGAAGATTCCAACTTCGTGAAGCTTGTTTAAGTCCATAAATAGACTTATTAAGCTTACATACCATGCCTGAGTTCTCGCTAAATATAAAACCATTCGGCTGTTCCATATAGATTTCTTCATCAAGAAATCCATTTAGAAAAGACATTTTGATATCTATCTGTCAAATCTCATAATCATGATAATCATCAATAGACAATAAAATCCTAATAGACTTTAGCATCGCTACTGGCAAAAAAGTTTCATTATAGTCGACACTAGGTCGCTTCATGTAACCTTTAGCTACCAGTTGGACCTTAAAGGTCTTAACCTTTCCGTTAGTCTCGCTATTCCTCTTGTAAGCCCATTTACAACCGATATGAACAATTCCTTCATGAAGTTGAGCCAATTCCCAAACTTGATTCAGATGCATAGAGTCTAACTCTGACTTCATAGCCTCTTGCCACTTCACGGAGTCGATGTCCAACATCGCTTCTTTATAGGTATAAGGATCAATCTCTTCAACCAAGAGAACATCAAGACTTATTTCTTGTATCAAATACAAGCGTTCATGAGGTATAGATACCCTTTCAGACTTACAGAGTGTGGGTAATGAAGGTTCTTCATCTACTTGAACTTCAGGTTCCTCCATTGGTTCGTTGGTCTTAGGTTTTACTTCATCAAGTTTAACTTGTCTATGATTACCTAATTCAGACAAAAATTCTACCTCCAGAAATTTTGGAAGTGAGCTACGTGTTGGGATTTATGTCCTAAAGCTTCATGTATTATAAAACATAATTGATTATTGTAATAATAATAAAGGCATTATTCATTTTATCAAAGTTTTTTGATTTATATCGCATATTGTTCAATTGTCTTGTTTGCGTTGATTACTATTGTACCTTCAGACTTAGTGTATGTTTGATGCACAAGAGGATTTAAGTATGAAGTTAGTAATCTAAATAGTCCATAAGGAGCAAATAAAGAGGGTATTTTATTTATGGTTTATCTATAGCTGCAGTCCATTCTATACTTGTATGACGACCTTGATCTGGGATCGTTCATATAGTGACATGGGAGTGGATGCACCTTGTATGATGAGATCATATAGGACTGGACTCAGATAAATACGAATTACTTTTAATATCCGTTAACCGAAGAAATTCATTTTATCTAATAGATGGTCATATATGGATTCGATCGTAATCCTGAGTGTACTACGAACTCATGCATGACGGGCTATGTCATTTGATATACTATGGTGAGGTTGGTGTTGCATTCCCAGCCAATAACTACGTATTTTGGGGATATGGTTGGGTGTGTAGCTGAGAATATTTTACATAGATATGGAATTCACTCATTCTTACGAGAAGTAGAAGAATATCTTTTTTAAGAGTTGATTCGAGACTTGAACAATTTGAGCACTCAACCTTTCTATTACGAATAGAAAGTTTTATATTCATAATCATTATGAATTAATTGTTCATTATAGAATCAATGGTGTTTAAGAGACAAAATATTTAGAGGGGTTTACAACAAAATGAGAAGGCAAAGAAAATTTTAAAGATCCATACCAGACCAGGTGACACCACAAGAAACTTCCGCCGCGCTAAGGAAAGTCATTTCCTACAATTGGTATCAGCGAGCTTAAGGTTGAAAAATGTTCTTAGCCCTTCTCCTTTAAAGTTTTAAGTTTTAATAATTTATATGCGATATAGATTATTAGAATTCATGTTGTGATGAGTAGGCACAATTAGATTCATGAGATGAATGGTTTTTAATGTTCATGTGATGAATGTTTATTTTGATTTATGTGATGAATGTATTGCGTTGATCATTAATTTTTCCAGCTCTTATTTTAGTATTGGGAATGTAAGACCATAAGGTCATATTCTTTCAAGTGTTGTAAGTTCATTTCCTTTGTAATAAGCCCATTTTTGTAACTCAATTTGTAACTTGGAGGATGCGATGCCGCGAAGGACTCATTACGAACCTATTCCGTGAAGAACTCAACAACATCCCATGGAGCAAGATTTGAAGACCAAATGATGCCTTGGATTTATTGTACTAATTAGATTAGTATAGAACAATAAGAGCCCAGTTAACGTAATTTATGGATGTATGTAAAACTACGTTCCGTTACAAGTTCGTAGCAAAAAACGGGGAACAAAACGGAGTCCGAAAGCTCCGAAACGAAGTAAATGAAGTTCTAGTTTTTAGACAGGCGTTCGAACACAACACGAACGAAACTTTACTGCATGAAAACATTTGAATGCCCTTCAAATGCCACACAAACATTTTCAGCCCAGACCTGTGAATATATATATGTTTTAAATTGTTTATTAACATATCATATAACCTAGGGTGCCTACTCTTGCATTTTCACATGCCATAACATGTAGATATGTATGATATTCTAGCCATAAAATATGATTTTATGTAATTTAAAAGTTAAATAAGAATATGAGATGCATGCACATGGATTAATAAGATTAATTGGTTTAAAGTTTAAAAAATTACGAATTCAAGTTTAAATACAAATGGACCTTTTGAGTACATTATTCTTCTTGGTATATCGGATGGAAACCCGGACGTAAATTCCATAGCCGATTCCGAATGGACGGTAATATGGTCTGCACTCAGGATACAATAATACGTACCTTTGGAATAAATAATGTGCTTTTATCGATAAATGGTTTAATGACATTTGGTATGTTCGTTGAATTCTAAATTTTAAACCTATTAGTGGACTAATATTTTAAGAGTTAAATTGATTAGATCACTATAACAACTTGATTAATTAGTTTAATTAAATTAATTGGTTAGTAGAGACTAATCGAGATTAGTGAATAAATTTTAAAAGTTAAAATTGGTTAGATCACTAAATTATCAACTAGTATTAATAAGGTTATGACTTTAGCCGAGCATAATCTAAGATTCATAAGATACTAGTGAGATAGAACCTTACACTTCAAAATAGTTAGTGGGAGAGGGGTATACCACAACATATCCCATAATCTCCATTGTTATCCAGAAACATGAGATTCAATAGGCACCTCGAGACGACTTTGCTTTCGTCCCCCTACGGATGGTGTTCTTTTTGGGTCAATATCAGGTTTGGATTCAGAAATGATATGGACTCTAGATGTATCTAGTTATTTGACCTACCCTACGACGGCATTTTACTAGTTAAGTCCAAAGGTTATGAAATAATGGGTCACACTCACAAATGATTGATTAAGTTGTTAATTAAAGCTTCCTTGATCAAAATGACAGTAGTTGATTGATATAGGAATAAGAGTTATTTCAGATATATTAATCAATTGAGAATGTCTCAATCTATCATGCGAATACTTGACCTACCATACGGTGGCACTTATCTGTGGGATGATAGATAACCGTGGCATAGTAATTATTTTGGGTTTCTAATTCATTATACATTGATCATGCATAATGTTTAATTTTATGCCATAATATTTGACAATTTTTATATGCGACGAATGAATGATTGAATGCGCGTTTATTTTTTTCAGCCATGGCATCTGCAATAATCTCGATTCTCAAACAACAAGAAAAATTAACCGGGGATAAATTAAGTGTAGAAAAGTGACATGAATGCTATTTTGGTATGCGAAGACCTTAAATTTGTCCTAATGGAGGAATGTCCTCCTGAGCCAATACTAAATGCTGGCAGAGCTGCATGTAATGCCTATAATATTTGGATTAAAGCTGATGAGAAAGCCCATAGCAATTTGATAGCATCCATGTTTGAGGTTCTTGCTGCACAGCATGAGCCTATGGCGATAACATCAATGATTATGCAATCATTACAGAACATGTTTGGGCAACCTTCAGACCGACAACAACATGAGGCAATAGTCTCTGTATTGACCGCTAGAATGAAGGAAGGCACATCAGTCCGAGACCATGTGTTAAAGATGATGTATCATCTTAAAATGGCTGAAATCCATGATGCACATATCAATGTGCAAAGCCAGGGACAATGATCATGGAAACCCTTCAGAAGAGTTTTCTTGCAGTTTAAAAGTAACTGTTCTATGAATAAGTTTATTTTACGTTGACTGAACTACAAAATGAGCTCACCAATTACGAGTCTTTATGAATGGTCCTCGTAGGTTCAATGCCGAGGAAAATATTTTTGAATCTTCTAAATCTGCAAAGAAGAAGAAGAACGGGAATTAGAAGGTAAAGGCAAAACCAATGAAAAAGAAGAACAACAAAGGCTCTAAAGGAACCAATTCCAAGGAAAATATTTCCATTGTGAACAACAAGGGCATTGGAAAAGGAATTGTCCGAAATACCTTGCTGAGCTTAAAGAGAAGAAGAATACAGGTAAATACGATTTACTTGTCATTGAGTCTCTTTGGTGGAGGATGATAAATCCATATGGATTGTTGATTATGGTGCCACTAACCATGTTTGTTTGTTCTTTGCAGCTACTTGACTTATGGAGGGACATTGCTGAAGGTCTTTTACCATAAGAGTTGGGACAAGGGATGTTGTTTCAGCAAAAACAGTGGGAGTTTCAAATTTCAATTTTAATAAGAGTTATTTATTTTGAATGGGTGCTATATATTCCTGGTTTTGAATGGTGTGCTATATATCCTGGTTTTTCTATTTTCATTTAATAATAAGTTAGTTTATTATAGTAGAAATGGATTAAATATATGCACAGAAAACTCCGAAAATAATCTATATGTATTAAGGCCGTTAATGCATGAATCACTGCTTAATACTAAAATATTTAAGATTGAAAGATCTAAACCTAAACGACAAAAGATTTCTCATGATGATACCTATTTATGACACCTTAGACTTGGTCACATTAACCTTGACATGATAGATAAACTAATTAAGAATGGAGTTTTAAATCAGTTAAGACTCAGTACTTTACCTGTCTGCGAATCCTGTCTAGAAGGCAAAATGACTAAGAGACCTTTTACTGGAAAAGGGATAAGAGCCAAAGAAACACTTGAGCTAATACATTCGGACATTTACGAACCGATGAATGTAAAAGCCCGAGGTGGTTATGAATACTTCGTAACTTTCATTGACGATTATTCCAGATATGGGTATGTTTACCTAATGCAGCACAAGTCAGATACATTTGAAAAGGTCAAAGAGTATCATGTTGAGATTGAGAACCAGTTAGGTAAAAGCATCAAAATTCTACAATTTGATCGTGGAGGAGAATACCTTGATAGAGATTTGGAGGAATTCTTAGTTGAGCATGGAATTGTTTCACAGCTCACAGCACCTGGAACACCACACTAAAATGGTGTTGCAGAAAGGAGAAATCAGACCCTACTGGACATGATGAGATCAATGTCTAGTTATAGCACTATACCTAGTTCATTCTTGGGGTATACATTGTAAACTGCAATGTATATCCTGAATGTAGTTCCTTCTAAGTTTGTTTCTAA
Organism: Zanthoxylum bungeanum; assembly: GCA_019454045.1. Taxonomy (NCBI): domain Eukaryota; kingdom Viridiplantae; phylum Streptophyta; class Magnoliopsida; order Sapindales; family Rutaceae; genus Zanthoxylum; species Zanthoxylum bungeanum. The sequence continues at coordinate 36,370 of SKCR01043926.1, forward strand.
GACTCCCTTAGAGTTATGGAATGGTCGTAAAGCTAGTTTGTGACATTTCCGCATATGGGGGTGTCCAACACACGTGTTAAAGAACAAGACTATTAAGTTGGAACCACTTTCACAGGTGTGCCTATTTGTAGGCTATCCTAAGGAAACTAGAGGTGGATTCTTTTATAGTCTAGAAGATAATAAAGTATTTTTGTCGACAAATGCTACATTTATTGAGGAGGACTATATGAGAGAGTTCAAACCTCAAGTAAAGTGTTACTTGAGGAGTTACTTGCTGGTAGAACCAGTACACCATTGTCAAATGTTGACAAAGACATAACACCTTCTATATCTGAAAGTCAGATGTAAGTTTATCAGGACACCATACCACCTAGACGTAGTGGGAGGGTTGTGAGACAACCTGAACGCTATCTAGGAAATGGTGAGGTGCAAGTTGTTGCAACTTGTGATGGTATTGATGATCCATTAACCTATCATAGTGCAATGGAAGATACTGATAAAGAGGATTGACTCAAAGCTATGAACCTCGAGATGGAGTCTATGTACTCTAACTCAGTCTGTGAAATTGTAGTCCAACTTGATGGGGTAAAACCCATAGGTTGCAATTGGATCTACAAGAGAAAAAGAGGAATAGATGGGAAAATACAGACTTGCAAGGCTAGGCTAGTGGCAAAGGGTTATACTCAGAAAGAGGGAGTTGACTATGAATAAACTTTCTCTCCAGTAGACATGCTTAAATGCATCAGGATTCTTCTTTCCATTGTCGCATATTACGACTTTGAGATTTGGCAAATGGATATCAAGACTGCATTTTTGAATGGCAATCTTGATGAGATTATCTATATGGTACAACCAGAGGGGTTCATTACCCAAGGTCAAGAGTAAAAAGTTTGCAAGTTGAAAATGTCCATTTATGGACTTAAGCAAGCATCTAGATCTTGGAACATAACATTTGATACTACGATCAAGTCTTATAACTTTGATCAGAACATCGATGAGCCTTGTGTCTACAAGCGCATCATTGATGGGAATGGGGTTTTCCTTCTGTTATACGTCGATGATATTTTACTCATTGGGAATGATGTAAAGATATTATCGGACATGAAAATCTGGCTAGCTAACCAATTCCAAATGAAAGATTTGGGAGAGACAAGTTATGTACTTAGGATCCAGATCATTCGGGATCGCAAGAAACGACTGTTAGCAATGTCTCAAGCATCTTATATCGACAAGATTCTTGTTCAATTTGGTTTGCAGTATATAGAATTCTAAGAAAAGTAATTTACCTATCAGACATGGAAATTATTTGTCTAAGGAATAGTCTCTTAAGACACCTCAATGAGTTGAGGAGATGAGACATATACCGTATACTTCAGCAGTTGGAAGTCTTATGTATGCTATGTTATGCACGAGACCAGACATCTATTTTGCAGTTGAAGTAGTCAGTAGGTTTCAATCCAACCCAAGATTAGATCATTGGGTAGCGGTGAAACATATTCTCAAGTATCTTCGTAGAACAAGAAATTATAAGCTTGTATATATAAGTGAGGATATGATTCTAAGAGGATATACTGACTCTGATTTTCAGACGGAAGTTGATTCTAGGAAATCAACATCTGGATCAGTGTTCACCCTAGGTGGTGGGGCTATAGTATGGAGGAGCATTAAACAATCTTGTATTGTTGACTCCACCATGGAGGCTGAATATGTAGCTGCTTGTGAAGTATTAAGGAAGCAGTCTGGCTCCGTATGTTCTTGGCAGATCTGGAAGTTGTTCCAGATATAGATAAACCGCTCACACTTTATTGTGATAATAGTGGTGTAGTGGAAAATTCCAAAGAACCAAGAAGGGTAAGCATATTGAGAGGAGATTTGACCTCATAAGGGAGATAGTGCGGAGAGAAGATGTCGCTGTCATGCAGATTCTATTCACAGACAACCTGGCTGATCTGTTTACAAAGACCTTATCGCCTAAGTGTTTGAAAGTCACCTAAAGGGTTTAGGATTACATGACATGTCCCATTTGCTATAGTCCAAGTGGGAGTTTGTTGGGATTTATGTACTAAAGCTTCATTTATTGTAAAACGAAATTGATTATTGTAATAATAATAATACATTATTCATTTTATCAAAGTTGTTTGATTTTTATCGCATATTGTCTAATTGTCTTGTTTGCCTTCATTACTATTGTACCTTCAGACTTAGTGTATGTTTGATGCACAAGAGGATTTAAGTATGAAGTTAGTAATCTAAATAGTCCATGGGGAGCAAACAAGTATTTGTTTGTGGCTTATCTATAGCTACGGTCTATTCTATACTTGTATGATGACCTTGATCCGGGATCGTTCATGTAGGGACATGGGAGTGGAGGCACCTTGTATGATGAGATCATATAGGACTGGACTAAGATAAATATGAATTTCTTTTAATATTCGTTAACCGAAGAAATTCATTTAATCTAATAGATTGTCATATATAGATTCGATCTTAACACTGAGTGTACTACGAACTCCTGCATGACAGGCTATGTTATTTGATTTACTATAGTGAGGTTGGTGTTGCATTCCTGGCCAAATAACTACGTATTTTGGGGATATGGTTGGGTGTGTAGCTGAGAATGTTTTATATAGATATGTAATTCACTCATTCTTACGAGAAAGAGAAGAATAGTTTTTTTAAGAGTTGATTCGGGACTTGAACAATTTGAGCGCTAAACTTTTCTATTACAAATAGAAAGTTTTAAATTCATAATTTTTATGAATTAATTATTCATTATATAATCAATGGTGAGGAATTTAACGGACTTTTGACCTGACTCTATTTATGAGATATTCATGAAAGGCTATATCCATATGTAATGACTATATCGATGGACACCGAAGATGTTCAGTTTTATTTTATCCATCTACGGTAACGGGAGTTCAACATTGAGTTTTTAGTGGAATAACACGGAGTTAATAATTCTTAATATTTGATTAAAGAGTTTAATTAATATTTTAGAATTATTGGAGCTCGGAACCGTAAATCCATTTGGTCCCCGTGCTAGCTCGATTAACTGTAGGAATCCTAATATAATTAGATTGTCTAATTATATGCTCACTTTAATATTTATATATTATTAATGAGATTAATAATATTTATTGACACAAATGGAAACTATGTCAAATTAGTTTAACTTAATGTTTTCTAGAATTCTTTGATTATGAGATAATCAAGTTAGTAATAATTATAAGATAATTACTATAACATAATTGAAGGTAAATAAATCATTATTAAGATATTGATTTTTATTTACCATTGGAGACAAGCCATATGGCTTACCATGTCATCAAAGTAATTATGTCTATTAGGTGGCATGTATACACTTAATATATTTGTCATTAGCTAATGCATTTTATGCTTTGGTATGGCCTCCACATTTATGTGTTTGCCATTGAAAGAAAGCATTAGATGCTTAATGAAAAAGTCCTTATCTTTAACTTATCATTTCTTATGCTTTAGTATGACATTCACATTTTTGTGTTGGCCATTGCAAGAAAGCATTAGATGCTTAATGATAAGGTTAGTTGACTTGTGTAAGAGAATATAATCTCTACCATTTCTCTCACTTCCTAAGGTTAACATTTTGTATTTATTCACACAAGGGTTGTGAGAAAGAATTTGAGAGAAAATAGAGAGAGTTTAAACATTCACAAGTGTTGTGAGAGTGTTTGAAATTCTAAAAATCCAAACACCATTGTGACATCTTAATTCTCTAAATTTTTTAGAGGTTTGATCTTTGTGAGTGAAGCCCACACTTCAGTTTGTTGGTTTTGAGTCATAGTTCGGAAGATCGAGTGGTTGATCTAAGTGTTGGACAATAAATGATTGATCTTGGCTACTACAATAAAGGGAGAAGGCAAAGAAAATTTTAAGGATCCATACCGGACCCGGTGCCACCACAAGCAACTTCCACCGAGCTAAGGAAAGTCGTTTCCCACACTACGAACACATTTCGATGCTCAATATCATAGAAAAAATATCCTTTCATATTTGAAAGATATCCAATAAACCTAAAATTTTACCCTCGAGGCAAAAACATATTCTGCTGAGCCACCCTGAAGTATGCATGACAGCCCCATACCTTAACATAATTAAGATTCGATTTCCTACTGGTCCATAGTGTCATATGAACAGCTTTAGAAGGAATCTTATTCAAAAGATGAGCGGCAGTTAAAAGAGCATCCCCAATAAGTAATAGGGAAAATCTATAAAACTCATCATAGATCAGACCATATTTGGTAATGTCTGATTTCTCCTATCTGACACTCCATTGTATTGTGGAGTACCAGAGGGAGTATATTGACCAAGAATCCCATTCTTCTTTAAATAATCAGTGAACTCTCCACTCATATATTCACCGTCTCGATCTAATCGAATACATTTAATATATTGATCAGATTATTTTTCTACTTCATTTCGAAATTATTTGAACTTTTCAAAGGTTTCCGATTTATGTTTCATCAGATAAACATAACCATACCATGACACATCATCGATAAAAGTGACAAAGTATAAAAAACCAATGTGAGCAGTCTGACTCATGGGGCCACATACATCAGAATGTACGAGTTCCAATAAGTCAGTGGCTCGGTGTCCCACACCATAAAATGGAGCTTTGGTCATTTTTACCCCGAATGCAAGATTCACAAGTTGGATAGGGTTCAATGGTGAGATCCTTAATCAAACCATTCCTAACCAACTGGGTTAGGCGTTTCACGCCTATATGACCTAACCTCATATGCCATAGTTTAGTATTATTAATTTCAGATAGTTTATGTTTATTAATCCTAGTATTCAAGATATCTCAGGAAGTATACAAAATATAATGACCATGCTCATTTAGACAAACAAGGATCTGAATATTATTTCTATCATATAAATACAAGGAATAGTTCTTAATATTTACATGATATCCCTCTGTATCTAATACAAAAAGTGATATATTATTAGCTACACATCCCGAACAATATAGTAGTCATGAAACAAAAGTCTCCCACTGGGTAAATGAACTCACATAATCCCACTGCAACAGCATCCAGAGAGTCACCACTCTTGATTCACAACTGCATCTCTCCAGATTTCAGCCATCTACTTTCCTTCAGCACCTACAACGAATTGTAAATATGAACAGGACATTCAGAATCTAAAATCCAACTAGATGTAACAGCTTCACAAGCTAAGGAGATATTAATAACAGAAAGAATAAAAATACTTGATGTCGATGCTCTTTCCTTCCTGATCTGGGCCAGATAGTCTGGAAAATTCCTCTTCTAGTGCCTGATCTTGCTGTAGTAGTGGCATTTGTCTTTAATAATTCTCTTGGGCTTCGTTATCTTAGCCCGCGGAGGAACATTGGAACCTTTCTTCTTATATCCCTTCATCTTCCTCCCCTTCGAATTGGAGTAGGAAGAAGTGAAAAGTGAAGTGGGTTTCAGAAGGCGAGTCAGTACTCCCTTCCTTAAATCCTCATCCGCGGTGAGAAGCATTCTATGTAACTCATGGTAAGAACAGTGAATCCCATTTATGTTACAGTATATTACGAATTGGCGATATGACACTGAGAACGAACCAAGAATGACACTCCGTCCCAGAGTATCATTAAGAGGGAAATCACTTCACCTCAATTGCTCAATCACATCGATCAAATGAAGTATATGTGTGCTCACAGCCTGTCCCTCATCAAGTTTTGAATGGAACAGTTCCATTGCAACTCTATGAACCAAGAAATGTTATTGATTCATGAATGATTCCCGGAGTTGTGTCATCATGCTATATGCATCAGGCATCTCAACATATTGCCTTTTCATTTTTGAAACAAGCGAACTGAGAATATATGATTTAACCCCTAAATCATCATCGTTCCCTTTCTAGAAAGTCTCAATTTATTCTGGTGATGCATCTTCAGATATAGCAAGGGGTAAAGGACCTTCCAATACATATCCCAACTTCTTAGATCCGAGGACAATCCTCAAATCCATATCTCAGTCAGTAAAGTTCTCAGTACATTTGAGCTTATTAGTATTCAAAATATGAGAAAAATGGTTAGTCGAAGAAGCCACCATCACAATCACATAGATAGCGAAAAATGGGTTAGCAGATAAAACAATTTCATATAATATCATAATAAATAGATCATGGATTTTTAATCTAGAAAAAGCCCATCCCACTATTTAATGTAAAACTATAATCCCCAAACAGAATACAAAACATGCAATAATCAAATCAAATATAATAGTGAAAGGTGGACCCCATGAATATATTTCAGCTCACAACTTTGGCACGTTCTCACCTACGTATATTCATTAAGTAGACAACTATTTTCTTAATCACTCACTAGCGACTTCTAGATTCCGGTCCTGATCATTTCTCATTGTGACAGCTTTGGCACGTTCATAAGGAGGCGTACCAAGGTTAAACTTGTCAATGATAAATTCAAGATACTTGTGTGACCTTGACAGCTTTGGCACCTTGAGGATTTCGCTTTCGCTTGAATTTACCTAATATCACATATATATCCAGTATAAATAAATTCCTACCGGCTATATCCTCACAGCTTTGGCACGTTCTGGGATATAGTCGTAGAAAATTTATATATAAGCTGTATTGACAAGACACAGACCAAGAAACATACATCAAATACATATTAATTATTAAATCGTATTTTAAATAGGGGTTTCCGCAAAAGATGTTATACACTTTATTTTAATCAAATTAAATAAATATATGAATGTATAAAGCAAATATTAGATTAAACATTAAATTTAAAAGACTAATCATATCATGGGTCAAGAATCAGACTCGTTGTGATACCATTATGTAAGAGTTTTTAGGCGGTATTACTGAGTAACGTAGTGGAACGCGAAAAATCAAATTTTTCTGATTTTAATAATTTTTTCTCGGGTAATTAAAATAAACTAATTTATTCTAATTACTCAATAGTCAAAAATTCAATTTTTACCCAAAATTCAGAAATTTTCCTTTATTGTTGTGAGACCCCAAAAGGTTTGTATTTTGATCATTTTAGTCCTAATTTATCAAATATAAATTTAGGTGATTTCCAATCACTACAAAAATAATTTATACATGTCACATACATCAAAAAGCAACTCACAACAAAAATCTCCAATTTCATGAAAATTACCGAGAGCCCCCAACTCTTTCAACTTTGTTCAATTTATTCCAAATTTGTTAAAACAAGCTTAGATGATTTCCAATCAACACCAAAATGAATTGTATATCTTATATACATCAAAACACGATACATATATGAAAATCTCCAAATTTGGTTTAGGTTAAAATCATAATTTTTCAATTAATCAAATTAACCAAAATTAACATAATCCAACACTTTAATATAATCTCTACAACATCAAACAAGTCTCACCACATTGAAATAACTCAAGAATAATTCTAGGTCATCATTTAGTGGTCTAATAACTCTAGAATGGCAACAAGATCATCTTATGACCAAAAGTGTTCTTATTAACCATTAATAAACATACTTTGTTAACATACATGTGTACATCTTTCATTTAAGTTTCCAAACATCCCAACACAAACATAAAAGAGTAGAAAAACATGTGAACAACTTATGTACAACCAAGAACAAAAGAAACATTTTCCTTCTAAAGAAAAAATTGACATTACTTACTAATTTGCAAGCTTTCTTGAAAAATCTTCTTAGTTCTTCTTTTTTTTTGTCTCAACTCCTTTTGTTTATGTTTTTTTTGAAGCTTAACATAAAGTAAAACAAATGAAAAAATGAAACCCATTATATCTATGGTTATGGCCGAAAATAACAAGAAAATGAAATAGATATTTTACAATTTTTAATCTAATTAAAGTAGCAAAAATCATTTTGATAACATTTTCTTTAAATGTAAAAAGTCAATGTTTTACACTTAATAATTTCCTTATTTAAATATCAACTTAGATATTTTGTATTTCAATTACTTTAATTATTTAACAAGTAAATAATTAAATAATTTCTTAAATATAAATAATTAATTATTTATATTATATTAACTTTAAATAATATAAATACATATATTAATAATTAATTAATATATATTTAATAAAATCATATATTAAATATAAATACATATTAATAAGGAAATGACCAAAAGGCCTCATATGCATGTATTTTTCGTTTAACTGTTAAAACGATTATAAATAATCAATATTATTCATAAAATTTTCTCTAGTGCTCTACGATTATATTTAATTAGTGAGACTCTCTAGGTTCAGGCATATCCGTCACGAAATCCAATTTCTAGTGCATAATCCCCCACTCGTAAATTATGACGACCACAGATACCTCATTGAACCACACAGGTCGAGGTCATTGCAACGTATAATCCCTCTGTCACAGGTATCCAGATTATTCAAGATATATAGATATGAACGTCAAATCTCTAT
>SKCR01043927.1:0-34206 GCA_019454045.1 Zanthoxylum bungeanum
ACCTTAAGTACCATTGATTCTCTAATGAACGATTGATTCATAACTGTTATGAATTTTAATCTTTCTATTCGTAATAGAGAGACTTGAGCGCTCAAATCGTTCAAGTACCGAATCAACCCTTAAGAAATATACTCATCTACTTCTCGCAAGAAGGAGTGAACTCCATGTCTATGCAAAACGTTCCCAGCTACAAAACAAACTATGTCCCCAAAGTACGTAGCTATTGGTCGGGACTGCTACACCAACCTCACCTTTGTAAATCAAAGGACATAGCCTGCCAAGCATGAGTTCGTAGTACACTCAGGATTAAGATCAATCTATATATGACCATCTAGTAGATCGAAATGACTTTCTTAGTTTAACGGATATTATAAGAATGTCATTTCCATCTGGGTCCAGTCCTATATGATCGCATCATACAAGGTGCCTCCATTCTCATGTCTCTACATGGACGATCCGGATCAAGATAGCCATACAAATATAGAATGGACCGCAGCTATAGATAAACCACAAACAAATTACCCACTTTGTTTGCTCTCTATGGATTATTTAAGATTACTAACTTCATATTTAAATCCTCTTGTGTATGACACTCATACACTAAGTCTAAAGGTACATAAGTAATCTAGGGTATTTAAGATGATGTATAACATGCGAAAATTAAACAAACAATTTGATAAATGAATAATGCATTGTTTTATTTCAAAACATATAAAACCGTTTACATCACATGTAGCTCTAGGGCATACATTCCAACATCACGCAACTAGTTCTCGAAACCACGCATTTTCCTACACGACGAACTTCACTTAAAAATATTCCAACCTATTTTCAACACATAAAGTCTTATTTTCCGAATATCATTTCGTTCCAAATTTTAAACTTTAATTCAGAATTCTTCTAGAACCATTTCAAAAAATATTCGGGATATTACATTCTCCTTTTTTTATAAAAATTTATTTATCCTTATGTCTGATCATTCATAACCAAACACACATACGTTATAATCTTATTCGTATTCGCAAGTCATCACACTTTACTCATTTTCAAAAGTTACATACTTCATACATCAATAAAAACCATACTATTTCAAAACAAAATAAATCGAATCAAACGTTTCATGCTAGAATCACATCAAATTTATCATCTTGATTCACATTCATTCATAGGAACACGCTCAAACCATTTCAAAATCATCCATCAAAAGAATTAGAAGCCGAACATGAATTCTATACAATCAATCACATACATCATCGGAAACGAGGAACGCAATCAAATATGATATCAAACGGAAACTTAATACGAATTTCATATTATCCATTTCGTCCACAATCTAAAAAGAAACTCATTCATTTCACGTCATGTCATTCCTGACATGACCATATCATATATGTAAATGATATCAACATTGAAGTTTACATACATACATATCCAATCACACATACAACATTGTATGGCTGACAACAAAGTATTACATAACCATCATAATATTCAAAAAATATGTGACTAACTATAGACTTACATACGTACTCTTGTAACGAACATAATCTTTTATATCAAAAAATATATTCATTGTCACAGCCAGAAGTGACATATAATCATTGTACTCTTATGATGTTGATAATCAGAAATCTGTCAATCTTTGTCATCGTTAAAATTGAAAACGTAAAATAATATCATTAACAAAAATTATCTCGAAAACACATTTGAAAAACTCTTTTACTATAAACAAAATCAATTTACAAACATAACGACGCCCAATGCCCAAATCGCGAGCACAGATCGAACAATGAACGAAACGACCCCATGTCGATAAAGGGTAGATGGTCGACCCATTGCAGTTAGACAGACCCCTATACAAACGCCATGGTGGAAACATATCATATCAAATTATATAACCATAAACATCATGTACAAGCTCCGTGACAGAAATATATCATATCATATAATATCATAAACAATATCGAAATGTATCAAAATGTAATCCTTTTGAAACCATTTTCCCCTAAAAATATAAATATATTTAAATCAAAAATAAATATTTGATATAAATTTTTCAAAATACATATCGAGAATCCACTGTTCGAGTTGAACACACTGACCGCACTGTTTACGAACCATCTCGATAAGGTAGTGGGCTAGCCATTTTTCGATGGTCTAGACCCATAACAAGCGCCATGTCCAAGCCGGAATGAAACATATACAAGCGCTATGGAGGGTTAAAAATATAAAACTATTAAGCATCGTGATAAAAACAGATTTTCAAGCGTCTCAACATAAACATATTATCAAGTACCTCGACGAAAACATATCGATAAATCTCAAAACATGAAAACATGAATCAATGGTCGAGGCAGAAATATTTTCTTTATCCTTTATAATCAAAATAAAAATATCTTAAAATCTTTTTTCTTTATTCTCTCCTTTATTTTTTCTTTTCAAAATACTTTTATGTCAAAAATTGAATACCAAGTTTTCAAAACATAAATCAAAATATTCGTTCACAATTTAGACTATCAACATCATAGAAATTTCTCGTACCCCAAAATACCTTAAATTCATATCACGTACATATACATATATCTATATAGGCTACATACTTTTAACTTAGTATACATATATTCATAACATACAGACATGTACCGATAATTCGAATCATCCATATCAATCAAAATCACTACACATCATACCAAATGTAAGAAATTCAATCAAATAGGAAATATAAGACCTATATGGTCTATTCGCAACATAAAACTTACTCAGACGATCAGATAATCATAGCTGTAGTCATCGAAACCTAAACCTGGGATCTGTGGGTTATAGGCCCACTGTGCTTCTGCTGCGCCACTTTGATACCACAATTGAAACACCCTGCAAGATACAAGGATGCTACCAGTAGGAGACATGATTAACCCATCTCCATAAGCCTCCAAATTTACAGAAAATCGGACATGATGTATCCTATAACCGACAACCTGGATCACTATCCAACATCAAAACAAAATCTCAGAAAAATATCAAACAAACAAAAAGACTCTATGTCCACACAAAACAAATCAATATCAATACTTAAGGGCTATGTGCCCACAACATCAAACAATATTTAAGGGCTCTGTGCCCACTACATCAATACAAATAAAATCTTTAACCTATTAATACAACCCAGTGTGCTCAGCACGACAACATAATAATAAAAGAATGTAAACCTTTAGGACTTCTCCCAGGACAATTGTGAGGATGATTACCACTTGGGTGATCTGCGTCTCGAGCATGACTTCCAAAGCTGTCGTGGTTGACCAATCTAGAAGCCAACCTTTAAAATTAGCAAACTGATTTGGTGTGAGTTATAAAACTTAATAAGTAACCATGATAGTACTAGAAATATAACATACAAGTTGATCACATTAGAATTTTTTCAAAATTATCAAGTTATTACGAGTTTCAAATTATATTTACATGTTGTCAATATAATGGCTAGACATTCAAACCACACAAAGTATAGATTTGAAATCACAAAGTAAGTCATATAACTTCGAAACCATTTGAATCACATGAAGCATGTAGTCACATCTTTATGCTTATCACAAGTAAACATATTTGAAATATCATCAAATCGGTAAATCTAACAAACTTTCTTATATTCGGTTACAAACTATCTTTAATACCAAAATAAAGTTACTTTAATACCAAAACAATTTTTCTTTAACCTTCTTTAACCACGATAACCTTACAATAGCTTAACACTCAGGGTTCATAGGCATTCACACATGTCGTAACATAATTCTCCTATAGACATGAAAATAAAATTTCATAATTCTTACACATACGTACATACCAATACAACTTAGCAAATATGCTTTATAACATCTGATATTCACATCGTTTTTCAAATTATTCATTCATTTCACATAAACATACACTATCCATATATATTACGATTTCTATCATCATCCAACAATACATATATATAGATGGCTTATACATACAATGCTCGTACGAGACTCATTACCTATTTTAGAATAGTTATGAGATGAATTTCGTCTGAACGATTCCTAACCAGCTCGGCTAGTACACTACAAAATTATCAACCAATCAAACAAATATACATGCGTACATATCACATAACATAGACTCATCACACTATTTCTCATATACAAACATACATAGGACATACAGTATGAGTCATCATCCAACTGCTGATATACATACATATGTTTCTATATATGTTACTAAGAATTCAAATGCTTTAACTTTAGCCATCCTCAAATATTTCACTTGTTGATCAAACATACTCAGTTCAGAATTTCCATCTGAAAATATTAAGGAAGAACTTATCTTATATTACTTTTATATCGCACTTATCCAAGTTAACTTTTATATGGATAATCGCATGAGTAAATAAAAAACTAATTGACAAAACATCCTGACACATATGCTCGCATAAATTCATGAATCATACTTATTCCATTTCCCGATTCTGTATACTCCAAATATACATATCTCCTTATCACATGCATATAGGAATACATGTACATATACTTATACATGCGCTTATACATGTGCTTATACATACACATACATCTACATACACGTATATATATCATTACCGATTCATACACCTACATACATCCATACATACACATAAACATTAAGCTCATCCAATATCTCACTTCATATTATATTAATAACAAAGATCCATACATGTGGTGGTCAATTATCCTAACCATACGTAATCTCGAACTTTATTCTCAAGAATATCATTAACTATCTCTGTCTTATCCTAAACACTTCAACCATTTATACATATATACATTTCAACACAAGTCAACATTCAAGTACTCATCACATGGATTCCTTACCTGGCTTCACAACACTCCATGTCCTAGTCAAATCTGCCAAAATAAATGGCAAAACGCCATCAGAATCGCAACTTAAAAAATTCTTGGGTTAACTAAGAAAAATTATGGATCTTTCTAAAAATCATATTAAGTCTGATTTCAATGATTTCAGTTCTATTATTCCTAAAACATCATTAGAAGTGAAATTAAGCCACTAGTTAACTTAAATCCCCGATTTACGTATTTTTGGAAAATCTTCCAAAAAAGTTTCAAAAATGCTATGGAAGGGTACTGAACCTACCCGAATTTATCTAAACAATATCATAACTTTATACATGACTCATACCTATCATTACGATAAAAAAACACATTAATACACAGAAAGCCTACTTTTATCGAAAACTTGCATATTCTATCGGATCAATCCAATTCGTTCTGTTTTCAATCAGATTCTACCAAATGCAGATATTGAATATACTCATACTCAAACAATTCAATTTATACAATTCGTTCTGTTTTATCGAAATGTCTTACCGAGATTTCAAAGGCATATACAGACTCCAAATGATCTCACGAATGCACTGGAATGGATGGAATTCCGATCAGAGATACTGTTCACTCATAGGTCAATATTCATTGCTGCTTTCTTCCTCGTTTTGCATGCAACTGTGCATGGAACACAAAATCCTTCTCCAACTTCTATTACTCTCTAAGAGCTTCAATTAGATGGGTGGGCCAGGCCGTGAAATAAAGCGACGAGCCGGGATCAAGAAAATGAGGCTTGCGCGTCTCTCTTTCTCATTGCCATTTTCGGCATTTCTGGCATAGCCATCAGCCACCGTTGGATGCAGGGTGGCCGAACGCTTCCTCCGGTGTCATCGCGACGGCCGACCATGGCTGGATGGCCGGCCAGCGAGCTGTTGCTTCAAAACGAAAAAGGAGGAAGAGGGGTCGGGTGGGGACTTTTGTAAGGTTATGCCATTTTCGTAATATTCAGAAACTTAATGGTATTTATAGAAAAATTTCTAAGATTACATTCTGGCCCCCGTAAAATTACAATCAGGTCTCTACCATAGGGCCTTCACAGAAATTTGTATTTTTAAAAGAAGCCATTCTGATGAAAAGTTTGAAAAAAGTTCAACACGAAAATTATTCGTCTCGGAAAAATGAGTCTGATAGTTCACGAATTAGCTCGATTGGAGTTCTTTTGCTATTTTTATAGACGAGAAAAAAATCTTTTACGCGTATAATGATATAAATAGGAATCGCGCAATCAGTTCTCGAAACCATGCATTTTCCAATGTGACGAAACTTCACTTAAAAATATTCCAACCTATTTTCCAACACATAAAGTCTTATTTTCGAATATCATTTTGTTCCAAATTATATTCTTTAATTCGGAAATCTTCTAGAACCGTTCCGAAAAACATTCGGGATATTACACATTGTGATAGTCAGAGCGCTCTAGACTTGAGCAAGAACTCAATGTATCATTCCCGGATGAAGCATATTGATATTCGCTATCATTAGATACGCGAGGTGATGGATCAACAATTGCTGAGACTAGTGAAGATCCATATAGATGAGAATCCAGCTGACATGTTAACAAAGATGGTTAATCGGGACAAGCTAGAACTGTACAGAGACATAGTCGAGATGGCTGTTAGATGACAATCGTTTCGGATGCAGCTAGAGGGAGAGAATTGTAGTATTCAGCTTGCATGCATCAACTTGCATACAATTTCAAAGATTGTTGCCACCATTATCAAAAAGAATATCGCCACCTTTTGACAATGGTGCAAACCATCAAAATAGCTTTAGGTGCATTTATTAGTGGTTGTAATAGTGAGCTTGAGTTTCACTATAAATTGAGAACTCAAATCCATCGCCAATAAGTAAGCTTCATGTAAAGAAAGCTTAGAGAGTGTAAAGAGTGAGTTTTTTTTTTTTTTTTGTAGAGTTTCAAATACTTATAAATTATGTTCTTGTAATAATAGTAAGAGTGACAAAGGGCCGGGTCGGGCTCAGGCTTCGAAAAGCCCGGCCCGAGCCCGATAATAGAAATTTTGGCTCGGGCATGGTCTTTATCCGGCGCGAAAAAAAATAAAAAAATTTAAGAAATTTTCGAATAAGTTGAGTTGAGTTGTGTTAACATTTTCATAACCTTCTACCACATGTTGTTCACATGCAAATCAATTAAATTAAAGCCAATCCCTAACAAGTAACAACCATGCAAATCAAATTAAATTAATCAACATGAAAACAGAACACTTCACATGCAAATCAAATAATCAATTAAGCGATATCAAGTTATAAACTACACGAGAGTGATTTAGTTAGGCACCTGGATTCGAAATTAAGTGATTGACCGAGAGGTGAGAGCCGAGAGCGAGAGTTGAGTGAGAGTGGCATGACCGATAGGTGAGAGCCGAGAGCTAGTGACGGAACTGACGAAGTGATGGTGAACGAATGGAATAGTTGGGGTTTGACTTTGAGAGCTCACTAGCTCAGAGAGAGTTGAGAACTTGAGAGACGACAAAAGAGTACAGACAAGTCACGAGAGAGAGTGGCATGAAGGAATAGATATTAGAGAGAGTGGCGTGAAGGAATAGAGACCGAGAGAAGAGATCAATAGAGTAGACGAGATAAGAGAGACAGTTTGAGTGTTTGACTCTTTGAGAGAAGAGAGACGAGAGAAAGAGAAAGTCTAGGGCCGGTTGTGGATTGAGTGAAAGTGAAGAAGCTGAACTGCTGAAGAGTGAAAACTGAGTGACTGAAGAGTGAAGACTGAATCTGAAGTTTAAATTTTTTTTTTAAGCCCGGGTCCGACCTAAAATAGATGAGCCCGGCTTGGGCTTCTGAATATAAGGTCCGGTCCGGGATCAAAAAGTCCCGGGCCGGGTCGGCCGGGTCTAGATTTTTCTGTCGTTCTTAAATAATAGAATTCGATTTTTTATCATAAATATTTTTCAGTAATCAGAGAACCACAATGGAAAATTTCTTCAAATAATAATCAAAGCTAAAACCTTCTTGTCGGCGAAAACAAGTTGAAGTAAACTAGATCTTCCTCTGATGTAACGTTTTTCAAGTTTGGGAGATTTTTTTTTTTTTTTTTTTGATATTCTAGTGGTATTATTGTTTCAAATAGTTGTATATTTTATCTCTTTTCAGAATGTAAAATTATTTAAAACAAAAATATCACTAGAATATCATAAAAAAAATATCCCCTGAAAATATCCAATATTTTATTATCACGAAAAAAAAAAAAAAGAGCTTTTTCAAGAGAGCATTGGTTTCAGTTCAATTTCATACATTCCCTAAAATATTATCCGGTCTGTCCAAGAATAAATGCAGGCCAAGTGCTCATAATTGGAATACGAATAAAACCAGGAAGCGAACATGTAAAAAGTGGACATGTTGCTACAAATCTGGAAAATTCGGGGACAAAGATAACACAATTTGAGTATGTAAGATACAATAACGTAGTGGTATTTTAATAATGTTATTTGACACAAAATTCCTTGACATTTAAGTAGGTAGGTGTAAGGAAAAAAATAAATATTAAAAATGAAATGATGACTAAGCAGAACACACAATTTGAGTATGAGTGAATTAAGGAAGAGTTTTGAAAGGGCTAATGATAAAAGAGAAGTTGAAGAAGAGTTTTGAAATTTAGTATATATAAAATATAAATGAATAGTTTCATCCACCATTGTTATTTTGATTTGTGTGTTCTGCTTTTCAGTTTATGACTTGATAGAAGTTTCTGTAGCACTGGTAGCTCCACTATTTTATTGAAATCACGCTCCCTCTCTATAGGTACTCAAATGACAAATTGAAATAATGACACCATGAATATTGAAATGTCCAACTGTCAAAGTTTTCATTGTCAAAAATTGTTCGTCGTCATTCTCAATGTTTAGTTCAACCACTAAATTACCTTCAAAGTAACTTTCGGTGGCTTTGGTTTTGTTTTGACTTTTTGAGTCATTTGTTTTGTTATAAATAGAACTCTCGTTTGAGACCTAAAATCATCTCCAATAATAATTCTAAGTAAGAGGACTTAAAGAGTGTTTAGTGTAGTTTTCTGTTTCAAGTTTTTGTAATATTTTTAAATTCTATTGAAGTAGTAATTGAGTTATTTTCCACATAAATACGCTTCAGTGATTAGAAAATCACGACAAGTACTATCAGAAGCTTTGGTTAAACGTTGCGGGTCGTAAAGGTGAAGAATGAAATTCAGTTCAGAAAAGTCGAGTTTTGTGAAAGTGCTCAAAATCCAGTTTTGAGCATACCATCGGTTTTTTCACGACTAGACGAGTACGGTGATATTTTCATGTGATCAAACGAAGACAGGACGAAGCCACACGCACACAATGCACCGAATAGAGAGCTGTACGTCTGTCTCACACACCTCACACGCCACACGTGCCTGATGAAGGTTGAAGATGACCACGTCAGCACCACGACATTTGCCACGTCACTAATATGTCAATACCAACAGTCCAGTCAGCGCCACATCATCAGACACATGTCGAGACAATTCATCACCACGTCATCATTGTCAGTCCAATCTGTGCCACATCATCCTGTCCACATGTCTGCCACGTCAGCATTCTTGTGAAATTTCAAAGAGCCATCTGTAATCTCTGAAATTGATAGATTGGCCAAATCTTACATAAATTATTATTCAGCCTCATAATTTCTAAAATTGTAAATTAATACGATTTTGGGTCAACGAACAGTCAAATCCACCTATTTCGACCGTTCCGAACGTAATAGTAACCTATGTTTTGGGTAAATCAGAATAAAATTTATTGATTTGGTCATTTTAAAGTTTAAACTCAAAAAAGAAAATAGAAGAGTCATCTTTAGGTGTTAACATCAAGCTGACGACAAGTAATTATTTACTCTGGAAGCTTCAAATGGAAGATATTCTAAATTGCAATGATCTATTTGATATGATTGAGAAAAAAAGTGTGAAACTAAATTCTGTTAAAGAAAGTGACTGGAAGAAACTCAACAAGAGAACCCCTCGACCAAATTGGGTAGTTGATCGGCCAGAACGTAATCCATCACGTATCACAGGATACAGATACCTATGAATTATGGATGAAATTGGAAAGCATGTACCAGGCCAAGACTGCTCAGAATAAAGCCTTGTTAATGAGGCGTTTGATGAATTTGAGGTTAAGGAGTGGAAATTTAGTTGTCGAGCACACCAATGAGTTTCAGAACCTAGTGAATCAGTTATCTGCAGTAGACATGCATCTTGGAGATGAAGTATAATCCCTCCAACTTCTCAGTTCGTTTCATGATAATTGGGAGACATTGGTAGTTTCTCTCAGTGATTTAGCCTCAAGTGGCAAACTTACCATATATATTGTCAAAGATGCCTTATCAAATGAAGAGGCTAAGAGAAAAGACATTGGCACAGATCAGTCACAAGCCTTCGTCAAAGAAAATCGAGGAAGATAACATGATAGAAATCGAAGTACAGGAGTGGTAGAAAGAAAAGTAGAGGCATATCTACAAATAGAAGAAAACATACTTACAAGTTCTACCATTGTCGCATAAAAGAACAATTGAAGAAGAATTACTGAAAATTACAAAGAAAGTGGAGTCAAGACAATTCCCAGTAGAAGAATAACAATGTAGAGAAATTAGTCAATGTCTCAGTTGATGTATTTTTTTTGTTCCATTCAAGAAGAGACATGCCTTCACACCGCAACCTAAGATGCTGAATGAGTGGTAGATACTGCAGCATCTTACCATGTAACTCTCCAAAGAGATTTATTCACAACATACAAAGGAGGAGACTTTAGTGCGGTGAAGATGAGAAAATTATAAGATGAGTTCCAAGAAATAAATGAACTCGAGAGAATATAACCAAAATCCAACCGAACATCACCTATGTCTGACCTACCTTCTCTCATACCAGAATATCCGGCCGGACGCACCCTGAAAACCTTAAATTCATCCGAACAAATCATAGCTATCGTTGAATGTTCAGATTGTCAGTTACCAAAGACACAAGATTTGATTGTAGCCGATCGGAAATGCAATTCAAATTTAACATCTACTCGGATATGTATTACAGTGGTCAACGCACGTGCAAATTATCAAAAGTTGAAGTCATGAACTGATTAATGGCCGGATGGACTTACATTTCAAATTATACATCTGACCAGACATGGATCGAACGTTACAATCTATTATAATGTAGTACCGTTAGATAGAGAGGAGATCAAGGAGGGATTCTGTCTCCTCTTCTATTTTCAAGTCCATCCCTAACACTATAAAAATAGGCCTTTCCCCCCTAAAAAATCATCCAAAATTAATCATAAAGAAGCTCTTAAATTCTGAAACAGTGATCCGCAGAGAGAGAGAGAGAGAAAACACTTTATGATTCTTGGAACCTCTTCATTTATGGTGTGAATCCTGCAACATCATAACACACATGTGGATATTCTTGAGTCAAATGACATAAAGGTATGACTTGAGGGCACTCTTCTAATTATTTCTACACTTTGGAGTTTCGGTATTAACACATTATTTCTGGACTGACGTACATCACTTCCGACCAGATATTCACACACATCCGGACTACCATAAACATATCATGCCATGCTTACTACTTTCTGTAGATAATTATTATCTTAGTTTATGTCGTTATCATTCTATGTATGTTTTTTTTTATTCTTCGATTTTAATAATCATGTTTTGTGATCCAGTTCAGTTACTTTGTTAATATTAGCATTGCATGTTATTGTATTTCTCTTATTGTTTATTGTGTTCTAGTTAGTTCTTTGTAGATTAGTTATTTTATGCATGTCAATATTTTTATTATTGTATTTTTATGCATGTTAGATAGTTCACTATGGATTAGTTATTTTATGCTTGATCTTGTTCATCCGTATGTTCTGATCCACGAAAGATATCTAGTTTGATCTATCATAGATCCAGTTGAACATCCATTTAAGTGATCTTCATCCGGCCGTATAATCTTTGTTGGTATATATGATGGAAATTCGAACATAAATTATATAGTTTATTCCGAATGGACAGTAACATGGTCTGCACTCGGGATACAACTCCACTTACCAGCGAAGAGATGGCCATTTTTATTTTGCTTGTCTTCATGCCTGTTGCTTCATTTTTTTTTCGAATTATTTTGAATATTTTGATCTACTCATTTCTATTGTTTATTATTTTGTTTATTTAATTTCGCCTCATTTAAAATTGTGTGGTCTATTTATTAGTGTAATGTTTAATGATGTATCTGTTATTATACATTTCTACATTTCTGATTTACACAGAATGTCAGGTCGATCTTCCAGCGAGTCTAGCCTAACATTTATAGTGACATCCTACTTGTTATGACCATATCCAGTCGGGCCTCTACAAGGCCAGACCTGTGAGATGAATGTTTTAAGTTGTTTAATAGTTGTTCTGTCATTGTCATGATAATGTATTTGAGCACTCCTATATTTTATTTACTTCATTGTTTTTTATGCAATTTATATATTATAAATTATTACTGCATGATTACTACATTATAAGATGGGGCGATACCTATCTTCAAACCTAATTATTATATTGGTATCAGTAAAGGAACATTCTGAACCCAAATGGATTTAAGGTCGAACCTTTCGAGGGGTGTAATGTGACCTTAAATCATTCCCAATATCTCATACCAGGTGGTGAATTTTTTATTCTTTGGTTAGTTCCCCTGTGGGACTAGTCGTACTCTTTACAGGCTGCAAATCTAAAGTGTCATGGTCACCGACGTCATAGGCGCAGCAGTAAACATCGTTTCACTCATACAGGAAGTGACGCCATTGAGGATAGAGAATCAACTCGGAAACGATAACTTGTTGTATTAATGACATGATTAAGGTTAACTATATCTTCATCTTTTGCATGCCCTTTTAACCCCAATGGTATTGCATATCGAGAAATTGCTTTTACTCAAGATGGTGGATTGATATGTAATGATAACCATCACTTATTTGCATATATCCCTGGATAATGGTACATTCATTTATTCGATTGGACTCTTGGGTGGGGAGACCTAGTTATAGACAAGCCGTATCCTTGGTATAAAAAAGGCTTTTTCATTGGTCTATTGAACCCTTGGATGATGAGACTTAGTTATGGACAACCATTCGCTAATGAGAGACTAAGTCTGACCATTGATAAGCCCACATATGTGCCCATAGATGTTTCCCCTAAGACAAGCCTCCTTTATGCTTGAGATTAGGCCCTAACTATTTGAAATCATTTGAACTTTTGACCATGTGATGCAAACTTGTTGGACCTTTTCAACTGGGACATTTTTGTATTTTTATGATAATATGGTCAAAGACTTTGAAATGTTAATGGGCCACCATGTATGAAAACCTTATAAAGCCTAGAATATTTAGTTATAATCCAAATGTACCTAACATGAGTCCAATGCCCGTATTGGCTTTCATCCAGACAGGTATGCGTTGTTTTGGCCCATTTTGATATCGTTAAACATTTTAAGCCCATCCTAAAGTAACCATGATTTCTAAGATTCCATTTCATCTTTTTTGTACAATGGCATGATCCCTATATTAGGCTTTGTCATTTTTATAAATGGACGATATTTGTCTTTTAACAATGGAATGGAACCAAATTAGCTAAGGTTTACCCCTTTAGAATAGGAGAGAACGAGCTTATGTACCTTATGTTGGTACATAATTTAAGCCAAACATATGACATATATGAGACTTACCACGTATGTTGGAGAGTTAAAATTGGAAGGATATGTGTTGATGTGTGAACAACCTATAAATTTCATGCATTGCATACACGCATCATACTAACCCTTTTTGGTTGCAGCCATCATAGTGGTATAGTGGGTTATGGAGTAAGGTTCTCGAAATTATAGAAATTGTCGTAGACCAACTAGAGACAACCGTGACTAAGATAGTAGAACAACTACAGACTTTGGCTAACGCTATCATGAATTTGACAGTAATGCAGACAGTGTCACGGGCGGTGGGGGTTGAAATTAGAGAGGAGTCATGAGGGGCTCGATAATAGGGCGACCAAATAAATCCCTACTTTGGATGATGATGACATGGCTGATTATGCTGTAGGCAAAGCCACCAAATCCCGAACCGAGGCTGAGCTTCATAAATCAAAAGAGCGGATAGAGACAGTGGCCTGGAAAATGAAAGGCAGACATAAAGATCTTTTAGACTATAGCTTCATGGCCTTTAAGGAACAACCGCCTTCCCAGCTCAGGATGCCACAAATGGTGAAATTCAACGAGAATGGGTACCCAAAATTGCATCGCTGATAATATGTTTCATTGATGAGTTCAACTGGTCCATCCTAACGCCAAGTCCATAAAATGTTTTGGATGTCATTAGAATAAGCGCCGGTGGTATGGTACCACAACTTGGAACATGAATTAAGAGGTGATTGGAGAGCACTGACTGAAGACTTCTTGAACTAATACATCACAAATATAGAGATAGACTTGTCGCTCCGTGACCTAGAGAATACTAAGCATAAACCAGAGGAAAGTTTTAAGGAATATGCAACCAATGAAGAAGCTAGCTTCTAAAAATACAGACACGACACTCAAAGAATGACTAAATAAAAAAAATTATCAAGGGCACCAAGCTCTCTATGTACAACAAGCTGAGGAGGTTAACCTCAATGATCTCAGATTTTAGGCAGTTAAGAGAAACTTTCATGGATATAGAAGAAGAAGAGGTTTAAAATAGAAAATTCTATAGCCAAAATATGAAGACTACAAGGGATCTTCTTGAGCCAAAGCCAGCCTTGCTGAGATTGTTACTATCTTAAACACAAAATTTTGCAACTTTGGCAGACCCATGTCAAGAATATTTGAAAAACAAAAAAGACAATACCTGATGCAACCCTTAGAAACCAATCCTTATCCCTATCCATCGTTACTTCAACCTAGACTAATATTGCCACTTTCGTCAATAGAAGGGGCATGACATCGATAACCGCATCCGACTTAAACATAAATACAAGACCTAATAGACAGCTACAAAATCCCTGACCCATAAAAGAACCAACCCAATAAAAATAGAAACCTTATACCTAACAACATGATATACCACAACCTAACTACATGATCAACTTTGGCCTACCCGAAGACTATGTCCTATAAATTTTCAACTAAGAGACCCATATCATTGGAATATGGGATAACAGTGATAGTGAGATCGACGAATGTAACAAATTTTAGGAAGACTTCTCCAGCAACGATGATGAGGAAGTTAAGGGAATAACGAGAAGTTATCGATTTTACAATGATGCCACTAAGAAAGTAGAAGAATATAAAAGGAAGGAAGGCGAAAGCACTTAACCAAATGAATAAGGAAAATATGAAGAGTAGAAATAGGAGACAAAAAAAACATGGGAGGAAGATTTGCTTCACCTTGAAGGACTGATACTAGAAGAACTCTGGGAAACCAATGAAGAAGAAGACTATAAGTATACATTTTTACCCAAATTGTTTGAATGTAATTATGCTTTAATGAATAGGATAAATAATTTTGCTTACTTGTCTAACTTTTTTACTTTTAGTACACATCATTGCATGTATGGCAAAAGCATATTTGAAATTAATTCCACTAAAACAAATGCATTTAATCTCTCGGTACATATGAAAACTTCAAGAATATATGAATTACAAGTGAGGTTACCCCTCAGAGAGAACATGGATAGAAAATTTATTAAGAAAATATTCAAAGGTCTTTGTTTGTCTTATGAATACATGCCGCGAGTGGACAAAAACATAGCACATAAATGAAAAATCAAAAGTTTTACAAAATGATGAAGAAATGGGGGTAGAAAATATCAGAGAATAAATGAAAAATCAAGTAGAAGTGGGGTTCCTAGAAGTAATCAAGTATCAAGAATGGTTGGTCAATATAGTATCATATCCAAGAAAGATGGAAGAGTGAGAATGTACATGGACTACAGAGACCTCAACAAAGCCTACATAAAATATGATTTTCCCCTACCCAACATAGATGTTTTGGTGGATAGTGCATCCTTGTCGACATGTATTCTTTTACGGATGGGTTTTCAGAGTATAATCAGATATTTATGTCGAATGAAGATAATTACAAGACATCCTTCACCATAGAATGTGGGACTTACTGTTATAGGGTGATGCCCTTCTGGTTAAAAAATACGGGGTTTACTTACCAACGAATATCTAGCACCCTATTCTAAAATTTGCTGCATAATGAGGTGAAAGTTTATGTTGATGACATGATGGTCATGTCATAAACCATAGAATAACACTTTACTGTATTGGAGAAATTTCTTCAAATAGTGGATATATGCAATCTCAAGCTCAACCGCAAGAAATATATATTCGGGGTTATATCCGGAAACTTGCCAGGGCATACGGTAGGGAAAAGAGGAATAGAAGTAGATCTAGGGTAGATCAAGACAATAATAAAGATGTCATCACCTAAATAAGAGAAGAAGGTAAGAGCTTTCTTAGGGAAGATACAGTACATCATCTAATTCATTGGAAAACTTACTTTGGAGTGTGAACCAATCTTCAAGTTACTAAGGAAGGATAAATCGGTTATAGCGGAACGAGCAATGTCAAGAGGCTTTCAAGAAAATAAAGAAGTATTTGATGAAGCCACCAGTCTTGAAGCCATCAACACTCGAAAAACATTTAGTCGTGTATTTAGCAGTGGAGTCTAAAGCTCTAACGGCAATGCTAGTACAAGAAGATGACATTGAGATAGAGCACACAACATACTATCTCAGCAAAAAAGATGCTGCCATACGAGTCTCAATACCAAGAAGTGGACAAAATATGTCTAGCAATAGTATAGGGCTCCATAAAATGTGACACGTTTTTAATCCTACAAGATACAAGAGGTCACTAAGGAGAATCCATTGAGTTACTTACAGTCAGCACCCCCATTGGTCGAGAAGTTGGGGAGGTGGTTGGTTCTATTAACTGAATTCGACATCGAATACATCAACAAAAAGGTAATTAAAGGACGTGTCTGTTGGGTTTCTAAGGTCAAACCAATATCAAATTGAACAAGAAATCATGTGAATACATCAAAGTAAAGTAGCGAAAATTACTCACTTTGATCGGCTTAGGATGTGTAGACAACAAAAATTTTGCCTCCATTGAAGTTGCTTCAAGCTTCTCCTTTGATGTAGGTTGAGCTTCTAAGCTTCCAATCTTTGAAACTTGAATTCCAAACTCAAGGGTTAGTGTCCCTAACACCTTTGTATAACTCCTTGGATGTGCTCACCTTTGATTTTGAAGCAAAATCAAGAAGCAAATGAGCCATATGCTCACGTCAATTTGAGAGAAAAATCAAGGCCATTTTCAGCCAAGCCAAATGGGAGAGGAAGAAGATGAAGTTCACGCCCAATGCATGAATTGGGAGAGAGAGAATGATTTTGTGTAGTGTTGACTTGTTTAATTTTCAAAAAATTAAAAGACATTTACCAAATTCAAAGTTTGGTAAAAGTCTTTCAAGCCTTTCACACTTGTGTGTTTTACACACAATCACCAACCAACAACTTCCATCAACTTAAAGTTACAAAATTGACTAGTGATGTGACTTGTGATGTGACTTGTGGGCCCCATTTGATTTAAAATCTGAGTGGGCCCGCAACACATCGCAGGCTCGGGTTCGCTAATTCCGAATTAACGAATTTTCAATTGCGACATAATTAAATCAAAATTAATTAAATAATTATGCCTAGCAAAATTACTATTCACGTCGCTCGCGAATTAATTCTAAATTAATTCGTTCGCCCGAATTAAAATCAGATTTTAATTCCATTACGAAATCTAATTTCATTTAATATATCGAATATATTATTTTATCGATTAATTCCGAATTAATCGTTCTCTCTCTATAAATAGTATTTTATCCCAGATAAAATCTCTCCGTAATTAATCCTAGATTAATTCTCTCTCTTCTAATTAATCCCAGATTAATTATGTTCGAGTCATACGTCATCGGTGAATCTTAGGGAAGCGACCCATGAGATCCCTGGATATGTTGGCAGTAAATCTGGTCGTCAGAATCCGAACACGTGCGTACCCGGTACCACGTTCTTACCGATTTACAAGACATGGTTGGCTTCTAGTAAAGCACCGTGCCTACCCAATTCTCTAGAAATATTCTTTAAGGAATATATAATCTATGTCAGGCGTAGTATACGTAGTGTTGCGTATTACGATCCAGTATCAGATGTCACATGCAAGGCTGGGGCTGGAATTGTGTCTGCCCCGTACGAAACATATATCAGATCTCTGGTAACTAGTCTCTATAATCGGATAATCATGACCTAGTCATATTATCCCGATGACTGCAGTACTAAAGAGTGCTAGTTCCGTATCCTGCGTAATCATCATCTCCATATGACTGGAGTGATACTTCCATCTTGACATCACACCCAATACACTACGATTCTCAATATACCCAGAAGAGGCGTACACAGAACCTGTCAAAGCCCTGGACGACCAAAACCAAAGTAAATTGATTGTCGCAAGTATTAGCGATGTAAGTCTCAGGTTAAGACCAAATACACCTACCCTGATTCGGACTTCCATAGACACATAGTCATACTACCAATAGAATTCCGAGGGGTCTATCCACAGCGAAGCTGTTTCCGTACCATCGGTAATCACAACCTCCTATCACACTTGCATAAGTATCCAATACTTAAATATATGAGAACTATACCGTTATGCTCCCATAACATGCACAAGTGCAATACTAGTTTATTCCGCATTATCGATGTCCAATCTCGATAATACTACGACTAGGGATATTTTAATGATTAAACCTTAGTGGATTAATATTGTCTCATATCTTATTAATCCGGAACTAATCATATGGACTTTTATCATTTATATATCCCGGTAATCCAATTACAAATGATAAAAGAGTAATTTCCTTTGTCACATAGTTAATTTGTAAAACAACACCATGTTCTGTACAAATAGTGATGCTATGGGTCATAATTATCCAACAATCTCTCACTTGGCCTATAGACAATCACTTAAGTGTCCTACACTTGAACTATTTACAGGTCGCTCAAACTTCTGCTGAGAAACAGCTTTTGTCAGCGGATTTACAAGGTTATTATCTGATGCGATTTATACGATCCTCACATCGCCACGATGTATGATCCGACGAATCAGTTGAAACCATTTGAAGTACATATTTGGATCATTGATGAGACCGTTAATTCTTTAACTTGTGTTGTAGCCTAGTTCAGTCGCTAACAGAACTACACCTAATCTAATTAGGATTATCATAGATCCAAAACGCTTATATTGCTGCCTCAGCTGCAGTAATATTCCGCTTTTGTTGTTTATTCGACAACATTATCTTGCTTGGAAGATCTCCAGCTCACTATTCCGTTATTCAAACTATATATTTCCCTTATTACGACTAATAGTCGTTTTTGTCGGTTTGGAAACTTGCAGCAGTGAACCCAGTCACTTCAAGTTCTCATTCTCCATAGCTTAAGAAAGCATCCTTAGTTCGTCTAAGATACTTAAGGATGTTTTTAACATCAATCCAGTGACTATCACTAGGATTGGCCCGATTGTGACTCCATATGCTCAAAGCATATGAGACACTAGGTCGCGTACATAATTTACGATTTCTTGGAGAGTGCCAACAACTTTTAGATCTATCCCAGTAGATCCTTATTCCTAGAATAAAGGTTGTTTCTCCCAAGTATTCTATGGAGAATTTTCATGAAAGCCAAGCTTTCACCGATTGTATTATGGGAATGTCATTTCCAAGAAATGACATATCATCATTATATAGGACAATCATTGTTAGTGCGCTCCCACTAACCTCCTTATATACACAAGAATCATTTTCATTTTGAATTAAATTATATACCATTATGATTACATCAAAACACTGGTTCCAAGAATGCAATGCTTGTTTCAATCCATAAATAGATCGAATTAACTTGCAAACCTTGTTTGTATGTTTTGGTACGACAAAACCGTCAGGATGTTTATAAACATCCTCCAAAAGGTTTCCGTTTAAGGAAAGTGGTTTTGATGTTCAGCTGCCATATTTCATAAATGAAATACGCAGCATTAGCAAACATTATCCAAATGGATTTAACCATGGCAACGGATAAAAGGTTTCGTCGTAATCGACACAATGTTGATAACGATACCTTTTCGCTACAAGCCTAGCTGTGTACATTTGTATGTTGCCATCCATGTATGTCTCCCTTGAAGACTCATATAGTACCAATAGGCATAATGCCTTCTGGTACATCAACCAGTATCCAAACTTGGTTGGTATACATGGAATCCATTTCGGAAATCATGGCATTTTACCATAATAGGGAGTCGATACCTTGTATCACTTCCTCATACGTAGCCAGTTTGTCTTCCTCAATAAGATTGACATCTTTATAAGGTGAGATCAGAAACCCATACCTCCCAGGTTGTTTTCTGACTCTCTCCGACTTAAGCGGTCCTTGTGTATTCGAAGTTTGTGGTAAAATTTCATCCATGATGAACTGTTGTGTTCCGTGAGGACTCGGTGCCTGGAATAGTATTACTCTGATTTTCATCGAGTTTTACTTTCCTCCCACTTACCACTGCATATAGGTATTCCTCTTAGGAAAACCGCATGGAGAGCAACAATTACATTTTTCTCTTATGAGTTGTATAAGTACTATATTTTGGTTTCCCTAGGATAACCTACAAATTAGGCACTTATCCGATTTGGGTTTTAGTTTGGTATCATCCAAACATATGCCTAGCATTCCCAAATCTTTAGGAATGAGAAAACCCAGTTTCTTTCCTGTTCATATCTAATATGAAGTCTGTCTAACTGATTTTTATGGAACCTTATTCAAAATAAGTATTGCACTGTTTAATGTGTATCCATAGAAGGAAAATGGTAGCTCAGAGCGACTCATAATTAAACTTATCATGTCCAATAAAATTCGGTTTCTTTGTTCGGACACACCATCAAATTGAGGTGTTCCGGGAGGAGTCCACTATGAAAGAATACCATACTCTTTCAAATAGTCGAGAAACTTATTGCTTAAGTATTTTCCACCACGGACTAACCATGACAGTTTAATACTTTAGTCGGTCTGTCTGTCTACTTCGTGTCAAAACACTAAATATTTCTGACTTGTGTTCTATAAGATACATATAACCATAACGTGATGCCACATCAGTAAAGGTTACAAAGTATTCACATCCACCTCTAGCCTAGCTAGATATGGGCCCACTTACATCACTATGAACGAGGCTAACAGATCGGTGGCACTTGCACTTTTACCAAGTAAAAGGTGTTTTAGGCACTTTGCCTAATAAACTAGATTCTTAGACTTTATTTGATTAGAATCAAATATGTCCTAGTACCCACTCTTCAAAAGTGTGGATATACGAGTCTTGTTAATGTTTCACAGACAACAATGCCACAAATAAGTCTCATCCGATTTATTCAGTTTGAGCTATTTGTTTGTCAGGTTATACGTTTGAGATTTATTTATAGTCAAAATATAAATATTGTTATTCATATCTAATGTGCTTATCTCAATATCATTTTTATAAAATAAAACACTTAGTGTTCTAGAATATAAAGGTATACCCGCAATGGGTTAAACTTAGATATAGAGATAATGTTTCTAGTCAAACTAGGTACATTATAACAAGTTCCTAATTTAAGTACATGCCCAAAGGGTAGTTCCTAAACTTAGGTTTCTACGGTTAAAACAGCGACTCTCGTCCCATTTCCGACTCGCAGGTCGATCTCAACTGAAGTCAGTCTCCTACTAATCAGCAGATTCCGCACATCAGTACATATATTTATGTACCACATCTAGTATCAAAAATCCAATTTTCAAACTAGTAGTGAACATGTTTATGACAAACATGGTTGAAGCCGGAGCCTTGCCCCGCCTTCACTTCCTTCATGTCTGCCTTGTCCATAAACTGTGACCTCATTTGCCACAGTTTAGGCAGACATCTTGGGATATGTCCTTTGTCTTCCCAGAAGACTGTAATGATTTTGCCTTTGCCCATTTTAGAAGCTCTGGCTCTGCCTCCTTGAGCATAGCCATCAACTCTCCAAGAGTTTTCTCTTGGTCCATAATGAACTTGCCCCAGCTTTCGGGTAGAGACTATAAGATCAAATCTTTGGTAGTCTCGGCCACGTAGGTAATGCCCAGCTAACCTGGCTGATCGATGTCAGCAATCATCTGTGACACCTAGTGCTCGACAGATGTACCCTCTGACATACGCGAGCGAAAGAGTTTCTTTTGCAATTTGTACTTCTAAGATCTAAGAATAGATCTATGAAGATCCTTTAATTTCAACATCATGGTTTAAGGATCTAATCATTAATTCTGACGACGGAATTAAAGAGTCATTGCAGTAAGCATAACAGATTAAGCACTAAAGTTATCATCACCATGAGTCTTCTAAAACTCATGCTTCACAATTTGCTCAACTCCGGGCTCAGGCCCGAGAGGTTGCTCTATCAAATAGAGTAACTTCTCAGTTCCCAGGATTATCCTGAGGTTTTATTCCTAATCTGAAAATTAGAGTCGTTTAAAGACATTTTCACCCATGATTATGTTCTAAACGCTAATCTTTCAGTTATCTTGATTCCAATAGTCCAACTATCCAATCAACGATTTCGGGTACAATCAAATATAATGATTACTATAGTCTAACTATATAATCAACTCTACTTGATTGGTTAAAACCAAATATATTGATTACTATAATCCAATTATATAATCAACTATAAATGAAATAGTTTGAACATAGTCCAACTGTTTAATTTAAAACAACAATTAAATATTAGTCCAACTAATATATATTTAAATAATGACGAAAAATGAAATGAGCGCATATTGGCAAGTATCTAAACGAAATTGCAAATTTAATAATTGCCTCCCACTATTTTTATGCGAGCCTCCAACCCTCTGTTGAGTACTCGGGAAACCTAGTTTCCTAGTGGGCTAGGATCCCGTTAAATAACACACAACCTTGACTTTGGCCAAAAAACTATATGATATTTAATTAGGTAGATCTCTAAGATCAATTGGATCTCATCCAATTCCTAGATCCAGTAGGTGGACATCCAAGTCCGAAACATATATCTAATATATGCCATATATCCAATATATTCCCTAACCTTTTTCCTATGAATCAACTAAGTCTTGGCTTTGGCACAACAAGCTTAATGATTCCAGTTAAGCGGGACTCATTGACCTTGGAAACATTCATAATCGATGTCGATGGACAAGAAGTGATCTTGACTTTGGCCAACAAATCACAACTTGGACAATACATGCGATATGGAACAAAGCCTTCATGATTCAAACACTTCCGTGATGGACAAAGGTCTTGACTTTGGCCAACAAACCAGTGCCAATCTTAGATCTTGAGAGAGAATCACTCAATGGAAGGAAAACGCTTATATTTGTTGAGGGTTTTTCGCGTAATTGGCAACCAATTAATTATCTTTGATTAGGTCTCATCATACACCCTTAAACATGCATTCTAAAAGCATAATAAGGAGCGGTAAAAAAATTAATAATGATATGCGGATGGATATTTAAAACATTTTGTTCCTAGAACATATCTCTCACTTTCCTCTCTTCCGCTAGCACAAATCTTACTTCTACCCAAGTACATAACACTTCTAAGAAACCTCATTTACATTGAGGGGAATAGGTTAAAAGAGAAATACAAAGAATCAAGAGGTAATAGGCTGGACACGCAGGTCCAATTTAATAATTCTAATTTATTACAACAATTCCAAAATTGCCCTCACCCATCCAATATCCATCTGATGTACATTATTCATACATCATATCCATGTATTCACACAAAACATGTTATCAATCAATCTAATCCAATTATTAATCTTTGATTAATGACCATCCAATGTTCAAACAACGATTTGATTTACGCGAGTCCAACTCGTTTAAGAATAAGTACTCAAAGTACGAATTCTTGAATTATATCAAACTACATATTAAATCCAATTTAATTTGTATTCAATACTAATTATTTCTTTAATTCCAAATTAAATAATTACACTTTATTAATGAGCCTTTGCGACTTAGATTCTAAATCTAATCTTAACGGGTCTCAAAGCCCAATTAACATCCAATGTCAATTTAATTAAAGTCCAATGGGCTTTCAATTAATTTATCAAGGCATGGACTTTGGAAACCAAAGCCCAATAAGGAATCACCATTTGCCATAAAATTAATTTTGGCCCATTAGGCCCAATTAAATTATAAAGGCCCAATTATCATATTTGGACTTTATGGAAATGGTTTTAGGCCCAATTGGATCCAACCAATTAACATAAACCAAACTTGGCACAACCAAGCCCATTAAGCCCAAATACAATATTATTAGCTCAATTCCAAATTAAGCCTAATTAATTAAATTCCAATATTCCTAATATCATAATTTAATTAACTAAAGTGTATTAGCCATAATTAATTAGTTAAATCAATATTTCCAAAATACCAATTACACTAATTAATCATGCTTTAATTAATCAACTTATGTCCAACACAAATTGAAGCAAAATCAATCCCAACATGCTCATTAAGCTCACAGCAATGGCATATAAAATCATTCAATTTGATTTCAATCTAATTAAATCAACATTCAATATTTCTATCATGTCATCAACACATCCAATATGTCAAATTTCCAAAATTCCCATGAGCTTATCCTAGGGTCATATTCGGCCAACATAAGGATTTTTGGAAAATTATTCTAATCAATTTTACACAAGTCCAATGATGCAAAACTCTAAGTAATCATCATCTAACATCAACCAAACACTCAATTTGAAGAAATCATGCATTAATCACAAAAGCCCCAAATTAAAGTTTAAGAACCCTAAATTCAATTTCATGCTCAATTATGGCTCTGATACCATTGTTTGGTTTCTAAGGTCAAACCAAGATCAAATTGAACAAGAAATCATGTGAATACATCAAAGTAAAGCAGCGAAAATTACTCACTTTTATCGGCTTAGGATGTGTAGACAACAAAACTTTTGCCTCCATTGAAGTTGCTCCAAGCTTCTCCTTTGATGTAGGTTGAGCTTCCAAGCTTCCAATCTTTGAATCTTGAATTCCAAACTCAAGGGTTAGTGTCCCCAACACCTTTGTATAACTCCTTGGATGTGCTAGCACCTTTGATTTGAAGCAAAATCAAGAAGCAAATGAGCCCTAGGCTCACGGAAATTTGAGAGAAAAATCAAGGCCATTTTCAGCCAAGCCAAATGGGAGAGGAAGAAGATGAAGTTCACGCCCAATGCATGAATTGGGAGAGAAAGAATGATTTTGTTTAGTGTTGACTTGTTTAATTTTAAAAAAATTAAAAGACATATACCAAATTCAAAGTTTGGTAAAAGTCTTTCAAGCCTTTCACACTTGTGTGTTTTACACACAATCACCTACCAATAACTTCCATCAACTTAAAGTGACAAAGTTGACTAGTGATGTGACTTGTGGGCCCCATTTGATTCAAAATTCGAGTGGGTCCACAACACATCCCGGGCTCGGGTTCGCTAATTCCGAATTAACGAATTTTCCGTTGTGACGTAATTAAATCAAATTTAATTAAATAATTATGCATAGCAAAATTACTATCCACGTCGCTCGCGAATTAATTCTATATTAATTCGTTCGCCTGAATTAAAATCCAATTTTAATTCCATTACGAAATCTAATTCATTTAATTATCGAATATATATTTTATTTTTTTATCGATTAATTCCGAATTAATCGTTCTCTCTCTATAAATAGTATTTTATCCCAGATAAAATCTCTCCGCAATTAATCCTAGATTAATTTTATATCTCGTCCAATTAATCCCAGATTAATTATGTTCGAGTCATACGTCATCGGTGAATCTTAGGGAAGCGACCCATGAGATCCCTGGATATGTTGGCAGTAAATCTGGTCGTCGAACTATCCGAACACGTGCGTACCCGATACCACGATCTTACCGATTTACAAGACATGGTTGGCTTCTAGGAAAACACCGTGGCTACCCAATTCTCCAGAAATATTCTTTAAGGAATATATAATCTATATCAGGCGTAGTATACGTAGTATTGCGTATTGCGATCCAGTATTAGATGTCACATGTAAGGCCTGGGGCTGGAATTGTGTCTTCCCCGTACGAAGCATATATCGGATCTCTGGTAACTAGTCTCTATAATCGGATAATCATGACCTAGTCATATTATCCCGATGACTGCAGTACTAAAGAGTACTAGTTCCGTATCCTGTGTGATAATCATCTCCATATGACTGGAGTGATACTTCCATCTTGACATCACACCCAATACACTACGATTCTCAATATACTTAGAAGAGGCGTACACAGAACCTGTTAAAGCCCTGGACGACCAAAACCAAAGTACATTGATTGTCGCAAGTATTAGCGATGTAAGTCTCAGGTTAAAACCAAATACACCTACCCTGATTCGGACTTCCATAGACACATAGTCATACTACCAATGGAATTTTGAGGGGTCTATCCAGAACGATGCTGTTTCCGTACCATTGGTAAACACAACCTCCTATCACACTTGCATAAGTATCCAATACTTAAATATATGAGAACTATGTTGTTATGCTCCCATAACACGCACAAGTGCAATACTAGTCTATTCCGCATTATCGATGTCCAATCTCGATAATAATACGACTAGGGATTTTTAATGATTAAACCTTAGTGGATTAATATTGTCTCATATCTTATTAATCTGGAACTAATCATATGGACTTTTATCATTTATATATCCCGGTAATCCAATTACAAATGATAAAAGAGAAATTCCTTTGTCACATAGTTAATTTGTACAACAACACCATGTTCTGTACAAATAGTGATGCTATGGGTCATAATTGTCCAACAGTGTCGTGGTGGAATTCTTGGCGCCACAGCCTATTAAAGGGGATCGACATGAGTTGGTGTTCCAAGATGAAGAAATTAGGGTGATAGTTGTTGGGGTTTTGGGCGATGGGCGCAGCGGAAGCGCGGTTCGGGCGAAATCATAATTTAAAACTTTTTCAAATTACCGAATAAATTATTCAATATCTAATATGAATAATTTATTCATATTTCACCTAAACCTATTTATTCAATATCAAATATCAATATAAATAAGGTTGAAATGTCGCGAAATTTTTACGAAAATCGTTTTTCCACAAAATGACGTAAAACACGTTTTTTATTGAACCGACCACCCGACACTTATGGGGACTGCCCAGGTTAGCCCCAATAGCGTTAGGACAGTTCATGGGCTGCCCGAACCATGACAAATACACTGTTTGGATAGCCATTACGCGGTTGGCTCAAAAGTCACCTGGTAATGCCGTTTTTGGCCCTTTTCGCTTTTTTCAACTCCGAAACATTTTCCGGCAATTGTTCCAACTCCCAAAACACATCCATTACATTCATATGCCATCAATTTCATTACAAAAATTCTAGTTTTATCAGATCTGATCAGAAATCGAAATTACCCATTTTTCATGCTTTAAATCCAAATTTCAACATTAATCAAATTAATCTCAACACCAAATCAAGTCACCACATATTAACAACCCAAGAACAATTCTAGGTGTCACAAGAGTGGTAATAACACTTTAGAATATCAACTCACCATCTAATGATCAAATTGGATGCAAGTTACACTAATTCCATAAAAAATCTACTTCACACATGCCAACAATTCCAATTCCATCCATCAGAACCAACAGCCCCAATTTAAGAAACAAAAGGAACCCTAGAACAATTCTAACAATTCAAGAAAAAACAAGAAATAAATTTCCAAGCTTAGGGATTAAGGATACCCTTTTAATCTCAAATTTCCTAAACTTTTTTCTTGAATTTCCTTTCATTTCTTCATGGATTCATCAAACAAATTTGAAAATCAATTTTTTTGGAGGAGTCTCGGCCAAGGTGTGTTGAATAAGGAAGATGAAAATTTTTTACTTTAAAAAATGCATATTGCCGACTTTAGGGGCCTTTCTGGTCTTTTTGGAAAATTAAATCAATTAATTAAAGATAAGCTTTAATGTGAACAAATCACATTTGAACATTTAAACCTAATAAATTCATGCCATGTGTTCCAATTATATATCACCATTTATCACACAAATTATGACAAATGGATAAGATATTTAATTTTCAATTATTTAATTATTTAACAATTAAATAACATCCATATATGTATTTTTATTTACATTAAATAACAAATACATATATTTATGGCATGTGTCAAAAACTCATTTGACGAATAATTAATGTGTATCTAATCGTATTATGTATCAAATACAAATACACAATGACTACGATCAGCCAAAATCCCTTAATGCATGTGTTATCGTTTAGCCGATTAAACGATCCAAATTAACTCATTTAATCCGGTGAAGTATTATGAATAATCAGTAATATTCATTTCGCATTGCCCAAGTGCTCAACGAGTACACTTTATAATATGAGACTCTCTAAGTTTAGGTTTATCCGTCACGAAATCCAATTTCGTGTCCATAATCCACCCACTCATGGATTTTGATGACCACAGATAATCTCGCTAAATTATGCAAGCCGAGGTCATTGCATACGTATAATCCCTCCGTCACAGGCTACCTATATTATACCTGGGGTATAGATAAAAAAGTCAAACCCGTTCGTTATAATATAGTCGACTTTCAATTTATGATCTCTAAATAACACTCGGAACAAGTTTCCGAAATTATACCACGGCCATGGATTTACTAGATCGTAAACACGTGAGGATGCCTATGCCTTATACACATGACTGACAGATCCTATCTTGATACGTACTGAATATCATGAGCATCAGTCCAAACCCAACGAACAGGCGGAGGTCTGATCATAAATAGATCGTTGACGTGACTGCCATCAAAGTGTGGAGGATAACTCAGATATCCCACTATGGTATCTCAAGTCGAATGACCACTATGCTCGCTCAACTCGTGAAGATTCCTATTGACGTTGGTGTACCAACTATTAAGAAATCTTCAGTGAGTCATTCAGTGTCTTATCAAATAAACACCTACATGTCTATACGAGTCTCTCGAGACTCATTGTTCATTGGGATAAACCATCGGACCAAGTCACGATATACGACATGTACTGGTCTCAGCGGATTTTACTAACCGACCCGTGTTAGAAAATCTTGACCAGGAACTTTATTTAAGGATATACATCTTATAGTGTGCTTCCCAATGTCAATTACAAACTATGTTGTAACTGTACACTATATTGTAAATCCTAGGGTCTTTGTCTAATATACACGTATCACTGAACCAGATTCAGTTTTGATCTAATCGTAATCAGATATCTAATCGTAATTAGATTGAATAAGTGTATAAAAGAGAAGGGTGCTACCATTAAATGAGTAATATTATGGAAAATAGAATTGCTCGTATTCATGAATCAGACATAAATACGATCCAGATTGACACTCTGAGCACCAACCCTAACAATTTATCCCACTTGTTCTAGTGCCAACCCACAGAATCATACACACATCTTAATGTGTATCACATACTTATGGCTCTTAAGAGCTCACCTTGCACTTAAAAGGTAGGCAACAACAAGTAAGCCCGCTTTAACAAATCGAGTCTGTCCAATAAACCCAATCGTTTTCCTTAGCCAGCATCATTCATATTTTGCAGAATCTAAATTCTACATTAATATGACTCAGACGCTATATCAATTTTGTGCTAAAGCTGCTGCGTTGTCTAGGTATATATGGACCAAATCCAAAATACTATAAGACAACCGTAAAAATAAAACTTATATCAACACTTTTAATCTATAGGGTCACTATGCAATTCATAAGTTGCAACTGATTCCACTAGTTTAGTAGAATCAACAGTGACACTCCCACTTCATCTTTTCTGACTTTATATGACATAGACCATCTAATGCCATAATTAGGATCAAAACTAATCTAACCTTTTGGTTGCAGACTAAATCATCCATGAATACGAAACTCATTCTTAATATCTCAAATATCACAAAGAACATGTTTCAAGATCCATCATATGGTCATCAGCATATAAAAATAACTCATAACAATTACGATTAAATTGACATCTTTAATCGCACATAATATAGTATTCATTACGCTATCATCATATGATGCATAAGATTGACTAGACATTCTAATCAATTTCTCTTTCGACAAAGGAATCATCCTTACGAAAGATGAATACTATATATATAAAAGACACGTTAACTATCAAACAGTTATACTAACTATCATACAAATAGTCTTATTGTGTCATTTATTAGATCATATCTAATACGCGACTAATGGGAGTATCTCACAAGTCTCTTAGTTC
The DNA here is from genome assembly GCA_019454045.1 of Zanthoxylum bungeanum. Taxonomy (NCBI): domain Eukaryota; kingdom Viridiplantae; phylum Streptophyta; class Magnoliopsida; order Sapindales; family Rutaceae; genus Zanthoxylum; species Zanthoxylum bungeanum. The sequence goes on from SKCR01043927.1 coordinate 30,288, forward strand.
TATATCATATATAAAATTTATATCAAATATATCAGAGACCACTCTCGCTGCTTTCACAGAGAAAAGAAGACTTAAGTAAATATTTTACTGTACAAACATCTAATTATTACTTTAATAATGATGATGTTGTTAGGATATATAACACTAGAAAGAAATTTGTATGCTCCCACTGACCCTATTGTCAAAAATGCATTCTCTATGTTTTGATAAAACCATACAATCTGACTTTATCAAAATTAAAGAACACATATTTTGAGAAAGCTTATCTGAGTCTACAATAGGCTCTATAAGCTAGTATATCAAACTGTGATATTAGCAGAATACAAACTCGAGGGCCATTCTAGAATGAACTCTTCAAACAAAGAAACCACGAAAGATCTCTCATTCGAAGAAATCACTCAAGAATGCCACTTTGCATTCTTTAGCCAAAATACATAGTTTAATATTAAAATTAACCAAAAAATCCTTAATTGTTCAATCAGTGCGACTAGAGACAGGTATTCTCTGAATCTACAATAGACTACTGAGGATAACCTTTCTCATTGTCATAATATAAAGGTGAAAACTTTATCTCGCTTACTTTGCTTTTGTTACGCAAACAATTTACACATTTTATGAACTATTCATACCGAAAGCTCAATCAAGTTCAAAACTTGATCGTAGTAAGCTAGGAACAATCTTAGATCTATGCTTCAATGTTAATTTCCGAAATCGATATCAAATATCGCTCCCACTATAAGTTTTAGGATAATTTTCTTCGATAAGAAAAAAACAGAACCAATAGGTATCAAATACTTCACAAATGATTATGATATCCTATGTGACTTCTACGAAAGATAATGTAGGATCATTTCACCTTATTAATTACGTAGTTCCATTACAGTTTATCATTCTCACATTTGACTTCAATAAGTCAAGTCTTTTCTACAATCGTTAACATCTGATGTTACAAGCCAAGTTATAAAAAAATTTTATTACTCGGGATCGTAGAAAAGATATTCCATCAAATAGAATACAATATTCTATTAAATAGAATAAATGATAAACTTTACTTGTACCTCCGAGGCGCAAATACTTTCAATTATATAACAATTATACAAAAGAAAGTTTCAAATCTCAAACTTTTCAAGATTTTAATTTTATACTATACATATCATATATGTAACTGTAGAAACTAGTGGAACCTTAATTAAAAAGATGAATTAGTGTTACTGGAGCATAACCTCAAGAGTATTGAAAACTAATTCGGTAACACTCAATATCAAACGAATCAAATCACACAAGATTCGATTTCTCCCACTGATCAATTCCATCACGACGGAATCGTGGAAGCTTAATATTTAGTAATAATCAAATTCATTAAATAACTTTAGAACTAATTGCATTAATTAATGTGTTTGATCATATCAAATATCTTCGAACAATTCAAAGATTCACAGTGAATTTCAAAGATATAGTTTTCAAAACTACAAATAGAATATCTTTGAACCATTCAAAATATTCTATCTGCGTTTCAACAGAAAACATATTGAAAGTTCTCGAACCATTCAAGACGTTCAATATATATTCTTTTAGAAACACGCAACTAAGTCATGACAATTCATTAACTAAGTTACGGAGTAAAGAAAACTATCTAAGGCAATTTCTAATTCATAAAACTACATACATATAATATATTAGTCTAATAAATCTTGTGGTCCAATGACGATCATCGGTTAAATGAGATTTAATCACATCCTGAATATAATATTCATTAAATGGATAAGGATATATGGTGTGATCTCGTATCAGACCATCCTTTACCATATGGAATAAACATCTAATGCTTTATGATAAAATCTCATAAAACACAGTTCTAAGTTATTTATTTTACCGAATATTTTTCTTAATGTTAATTTTTTTTCCATTAATGACACTACCAGTCGTCTTAAAATATGTAAAAATTGTTTATACAGAATAAGTAACTATCCAATAGTCACAAGTGCTGATATCAAATATCAAAACGGTTATTAAATATTATTTTAAATAACTAGACGAGAGATCCGATATCCAATACCTATAGTTGTCGTATTGTGATAATCAATATTCTTTATACACAACTATACACATCTCATTTCCTTATCTTTATAATTTGCATTCAATAATCACAATAATTACAAATGATTGATTAGCAAACTGTGTCAAACACGTGACTTCTAAAAGTCATTAAAGCCAAGAAATGTCATTATAAGATAAACAAAAAACCTAATTGGTTTTTTTAATGCCAGTCAAGAATCTCGAGACAAGAACTGTTCAAGTCAATTATTACTGCATAAGAAACAATTCTTTCTAGATAACTATATCCAAAAACAGATATCCTATTAGATTACCTAATCGTGACTTAGTAACTAAGTCACTAACCATCTTGATTTTTCAAGAAAATCGGAACAACAGTTCCCGATGGTTTTAACTAATCTAACAATATCTAGGTCTTCAGTCTTTATAGAACCTATTCTAGAACTACGTAACTATAAGTAAAGTCAAAAAATATATTCAAGTAATAAGCAATCAGTGGATTATAAGTATAATTCTATAAACAATATAGAATAAAAGGAAAACAAAACAGAATTTTCCATAAAATTACACACTGCTTAAGTTATGGATTTTTAACCCATCAATGTCTCCCACTACTTTATGTAATACCTTAATCCCCAATGGACAACGGGAATTCGATAATTAAATCGAATTCCATAGTGAGAATAAGATCTCATGAATATATTTCGACTCACAGATTTGGCACGATCTCGCCTACGTATATTCATTAGGTAGACAACTAATTGTCAATCACTCACCAGTGACTTCTGATTTTGGTCCTGACCGTTTCTCGTTATGATAACTTTGGCACGTTCACAGGGATGCGTATCAAGGCTTCACTTGTCAATGACAAACTTAAGTTACCGATGTAGTCTTGACAGCTTTGGCACATTCAGGATTTCCACTTTCACTTGAATTTGTCCAGTATCATTATACAACCGGTATGTATAATAATTATATAACCTACACCCTCACAGCTTTGGCACGATCTTGGATGCAGTTATACAAAGATACCCATAAACTGTATTGACAAGACGGACCAAGAACATGTATCCAATACACGTTACTTTACAGTCTTATTTAAACGGGAATTTTTCTCAAGAAGCTATACTCTACATCAAATGCAGAAATTTAATCTAAATCATTTTCTAAACAATTCAATTCTACCTTAGAAAACATAACACAATTTAACCATTAAATTTCCGTTAACGTAGAACCAAAAAGTAAATAAACATATCTAGATTACAAGCATGTGTGAACATTAAAATTGGATTAAATATCAAATATCAAGCATGAATAATGTAATGGATGAAGCATCAGACCTGCTCTGATACCATTTTTGTCGGGGTTTTGGGTGATGGGCGCAGCGGAAGCGCGGTTCGGGAGAAATTGTAATTTAAAACTTTTTCAAATTACCGAATAAATTATTCAATATCTAATATGAATAATTTATTCATATTTCACCTAAACCTATTTATTCAATATCAAATATCAACATAAATAAGGTTGAAACGCGCGAAACTTTTACGAAGACCGTTTTTCCACAAAATGACGTAAAATATATTTTTGACCTAACCGACCACCCAACACTTATAAGGACTGCCCAGGTCAGCCCAATAGTGTTAGGGAAGTTCATGGGATTCCTGAACAGTGACAAATTCACTGTTTGGACAGCCGTTACCTTGTTGGCTCAAAAGTCACCTGATAACGCCGTTTTTGGCCATTTTCAATTATTTCAACTCCGAAACACTTTCCGGAAATTGTTCCAACTCCCAAAACACATCCAGTACATTAATTTGACATCAAATTCATCATAAAAATTTCAGTTTTATCAGATCTGATCAGA